>NW_023611030.1:0-147923 GCF_013339725.1 Rhipicephalus microplus
ATTCACTTCACATGATACAAATGAGCATATGTGGAGCTAGCGAAGCGGTCGCGAGCATGCTATGAGCGTCGTACGTTGTCATGTTCTTGCATGACACGCGTGTCAGGATTATCATGATTGCCCAAGTCATATATTTCGTCATTTATTGACGTCACGTAACACTAAATTTCCTATGCGCGGAGCTTGCACAACGGCCGCGAGTGCATCATGAAAGGTCCAGTATACTCCAACGTAGCGTTGACGCACGTGCACGCTGGGCTCAGTGACGCTACGTTAGCAAAACGTGAGCACTCTATAGTCTGATGCCAAGCGCGACCAGCGTCTGTCGGTGCGGCCCGACAGCAACCGGCACGAAGTACGACATGGTGCATTTCATGCCGATGCGTTACCCAGACAACACTGCGTCTCCCTCTTTTCGTGACGGAGGGACGCCGGACGCGCTGAAACGCGCGTGCGTCAAAGCAACGCAGCGCGGCGCACGCCTGCGAGTCTATGGCAGGACCGGCGCCTGGCGTGGCAACGCCAGCGTTACGCGTCAAAATGAACGCCGACGAGCACGCGCACCACGTCAAGTCGAAATGCATTGGCGCCTTGACGGTGGCATGTAGTCATGTTCTTATATGACACGCATATCATGATTATCATGTTTGCACCTATCACATACCTTCGTCATCTATTGTCGTCACCTAATACTGAATTTGGCATAGGTGAAGCTGGCAAAATGGCCGCGGAGCGCATTATGAGCGTAGCATGTAGTCATGTTGTTACGTGACACGCATCTCATGTTTATCATGTTTACACCAGTATCATATTTTCGTCATCCATTCACGTCTCGTAATACCAATATTGGTATAAGTGAAGCTTGCGAAACAGCCGCCAGTTCATCATGAGCGTGCTTGTAGTCATGTTGTTACATGACACGCTACTCATGATTATCATGTTTGCAACAGTCAGTTACCTTCGACATGCATTCACACACCATAATACCAAATTTGGTATATGTGACGCTAGCGAAACGGCCGCCAGCGCCTCATGAGCGTGGCAATTTAGTCATGTTGTTACATGACACGCAAGTCATGATTTCATGGTATGGTCTGTCACTTGTGTTCGCCATGCAATCATGTCATATCATACCAGTTTTGCAGCATCCCATGAGAATAAAGCCACCGGAAGAGCTGCAGGACCATGAAATGTAAATCATAACATTCATGATTTTCATGTCACAACTAGTCAATTATGTTTTTCATACAGTCATGTTACGCCATACCAAGTTTGGTATCGATACCATTATTGAAATGGCCAGGAGAGCTAACAGTCGTAGGTGGATAGATAGATAGATAGATAGATAGATAGATAGATAGATAGATAGATAGATAGATAGATAGATAGATAGATAGATAGATAGATAGATAGACAGATAGATAGATAGACAGATAGATAGATAGATAGATAGATAGATAGATAGATAGATAGATAGATAGATAGATAGATAGATAGATAGATAGATAGATAGATACGCTCAATGTCGCCGATGTTCACTAAGAAATGCTTCGCATTTAAAAATAAACTGATGCCTTGCATGTATTTTTGATGTCAGGCTCAACACAACCCATTTCATAAAATATCTACATCGCAATAAACACACATACGGAGAATAAAGAAGATTGTTATTATAAAGACGAAAACAGTTTCAGTGAAACTGGAGTTTTGTCATTTTTCATAAATAGCCCCACAGTGCACAATTTTCATTTCTGAGAACATACGCATTAGTAAAAGAAACTACTAGGCAGTGGGAGGTAATAACCACCAGTGCAGCTTGTCACAAGCAGGCGTGAGCTCCGCGCGATCGCCAAGTGAAAAAATTTTCTTCAGGGCTTCTTTCGGTCGCGGATAATTGGAGCCGCGTTTTGTAGCCCCAGGTTTCTGAAAAGTACTGAGCAGAGCCTTCTTTACCACCAGTTCTATATCGGAATTCAATACATGTAACCTAAGTTTTAAGAAGTTTCAAGATTGCTGTGCCGTCGATCGTTCAGTTGGTAGAGCGGTAAACTGTAGAGGTCTCGGAGAAGCTTGAGTTAGCGTTTGAATAGGCGTGCGTGAGAAAATTGTGCGCATAGTTGCAACCCAACCTTTTACAAGTCGAGCGGCTCTAGCAAGCGTCAATGCAATGGTTAAAGAAGTTCAGTGCCTTAAGACGTGTAGTGATATTGATCAATAGGTTGGACCACTGCTTGAGTCTCTGCCATGTTAATATTTGGATGATCAAATCTTTCAAACGCCTCTAAAAGCGAGTCAACTACTTGTATCTAATAGGGGAACTGTGCAGCATGTTCTGCAGGTATGGTATTCCGAGAATATTGAAGAACAGATCTTCAATTTCCCGCACTCGTATAGTATATGGCTGCGTCTGCATATAAATTATATATATATATATATATATATATATATATATATATAATATATATATATATATATATATATATATATATATATAAAAGGGAAAGAAGTGTATACCTAAGGGCTCGTTTTTGCGCGTTTTAACACAATATTGTGGTGTACAGTGCGGTGTACAACGTTCATATATATATATATATATATATATATATATATGTGTGTGTGTGTGTGTGTGTGTATATATATATTATGTATATATTATGTATATATATATATATATATATATTCAGCAAGGTGCTCACAGAAACGCTTTCGATTGTTGTCTTTTATAAAAGTGTTGCGTAGAACTTAGTGGATCTTAGTGGAACTATGAAGAGAGTAATTTTGAACAAAGCCAGCGTGAATGATCACAAATGCGATGTTTTAGAAATCATCGCTTCCTGTTCTCCAAGCACAGCGGTGCTTTTTTCAGCGGCGCTGTTTATTTTGATGGTTAGGTCACGAAGAGTGAGTGAGAACAATCTCCACCATAATTAGGTGCTCTAGACTTAAGCGCATTACTCCACCGGTGCGCTTTCTTCTACCGCGTTATTATTCTAGACCTTAAAGGTCAAGGTTATCTTCACATATTTATTAGTTATAATAATCCTATCAAGTCCTAACCAAATAAGATGTCTAACTAATCTGTCTAACTAATATAAGATAATAAGATGTCTAACTAATCAAGAACTTGTTAAGTACAGTCGGCTGAAAAGTACACTAATTAGGCTCTTTCAATTCAGGATAGAACCAAAGAAGAACATAGTAAGTTATCATTCACTTCATATAACCCAGATGACAATTCACCAGTCAATATAGAGAAACTTTGCAATGCCTAGATAGCAATGTCGTAGTCGAGCTCGTAGAAGCCCACAGAAGTTATGATGGCCATAAGCTGATTGGTTATTCGAGCCTTCTGCAACTGGTATTGGTAGCCCCCATATTTTCAATAACGTGCTTGACCTGATCGTCACGTTCTGAAATCCAAACTCTGGTGATTCAAAGACTTTGAAATGACCATCTCGTTGATTCATTCCTCAGATTTCAAGCGTGGAGCGCAAGAGATAGGTCATTTGAAAGTGGCGCACACCATGAGATGTATAGTTTACCTGAATTACAATCCATAATATTGATTTGCAATTGCACGCGAACGCAAACGTGAGAGTTTCGGTCATGTACCCACGCGGTAATGTAGTCTTCTATATGTGCATACGCCTTGCTTTGTAAATGCAAAAGATGAAGGGAAAGTTTCAGCATGGGCAGTTAAGACTGGGCCAAGGCTTCCACTCCCCTTAGTGGCCCTTAGTGACTGAATGAAAAACTTTTTCGTGCACCTTTGAAGTCCGGCCTCATTAGAGACAAAATATGTACAATAAATTTCAATATAAAACAGTCGAAGCGCACCGACGACGTTCATTTGCGTATTACACAGCACAAACTCATAAGCAGAACCGAAGAATGTTTTTCTCATCCGTATGCGTAGAACCGCCACCTTTCTATATGGCATTTGAGGCTTCCGGTGTATGCTTCCTACAGGCGTTATGTTTCAAGGGTAGGAAAACAAAGAAGTACAAGTAGTAGATTCCAGTGTTATAAATACTCTCCCGTGTTCGAGGCACAATATTTTCATTTTTCTTCCCAGTGTGACCTCGCTGACCTCGTTAAGCTGAGCGACAGTTTATTTTCAAGCTCAGTGATTCTCTTGTCTTTCTATTCGTCCCGTTTTGCGTTTGTCTGCAATATTATCTCATGATTGTTCCGGGCCACGTTACATAAACAAATAATAATAATAATAATAATAATAATAATAATAATAATAATAATAATAATAATAATAATAATACTGAGCTTGAAAATAAACAGCAATATACAGAACTGCGTGAAGCTTTCCTGAAAAACGGAAAAGGGCGCACTGTGTGCATTGTGAAAAACAATGTTAAGACAGTGACTATCTGAGATGAAAACAATGACAGTGGACTGTCAAAAAGATCAAGATCATAAACGGTAACGTTATAGAGACTTTTATGCTTTTATTCTGTCCGCGGTATATTGCTGAAGGAAGTTGCCAGGAACATGAAATGGTTGGTTTTATGTTGTTAACTTACGCGGAATCCAAAAATGTACGCAAGAAATTTACAAAGTGCAAGATACCAAACCATGAACTAATATGCCAAGAAATAACAGGTCTGTGTAGTTTCGTCCGCATTAAAGTGATGCTAGTGATAATATTATGGCAGTGTTTGAACGAGATCCAGAGGCGTTTCTAGTGAAAAGACGGTTGTAAATGCCTATATTTTTTTATGGACCTGCTCAATGACGTCACTGTCACATTTAGCAATGCCATTCTACATCACTGATAATTATTTTAGCTCAGGAAGGCGTACTGCGGTGTACAAATTGTGGAAGGCTGTAGGAGAACTGAATTCTCGAGAGATTCTGCAAGCACAGCCGAATGAACAAAGATCACACGTGGTAGCACATTTAGTATGAGCAGAAAAATTCAGCATCCTGTCAAAAAGAACACCAAGACCCCTGAATTTATAAAATTCATAAAAGGATCGAGGAACGAAATAAAGATAATAGATTGTAAAATTGCCTTGACATATCGAACTCTAATAAGTGGAATTTCACGTTGACAGAAAATTTTGGAAGTTGCAAACAAAACTAACAGCGAAATGAACTTAAAAACTACCTTAGTTTTGAACAAGTGATGCATCTAAGAATAAAACAGAACGATGGATCTGAACTCAGGTTTAGCGCTGAGCATCTGCAGCCGATTTCAGAGCAAAGCAGAGTATTTTAAACTCAGTGCTTGCTGAGCAAAACCTCACTTTGAAACCAAACAACAGGAAAATAAACACCTCTAACCAAAAGAAAATACCTTTGTCTATCTCTACAGGCACTACGAAAAAATTCTAAAATATTTCTCAGGCACAGAAATAGATTTAGAAAGTTGAACATAGGGAAAGTCCTCTGCGAAATAAAGAAAGAAAGAAGCATAGGGAGAACAAAGTATACCTTTGTCAAATCGAGTTCGAAGGCCCTAATATTTTGGTTTTTTTTTCAGCAAGATGCGCGAGGCAAGCAAAAAGATAGATAGATAGATAGATAGATAGATAGATAGATAGATAGATAGATAGATAGATAGATAGATAGATAGATAGATAGATAGATAGATAGATGATACATAGATAGGTAGATAGATTCAAAATCGCCGAAGATCACTAAGAAATGCTGCGCGCTAAAAAAAAAAAGCAATGTTGGTGTTTTCACTAAAACAAACTGTGCATTGAAGCACGAGATCAGAAGGGTGAGTAAAATGTAAGCTTTGAAAGCGTAATCGCCACTTGGTAAATTAACCCGCATGGGAGTACGTGCTTTCATAGGCCAGCTGTCACTTTCGCTCTGCCTGCTGAATATATATGTAAGCGTAAGAAATTTTAAACATTGTACCATGCTCAAGTAAAGCTTTAAAACTGTCATACTATTTATCGGCCGAGAGAGCTGAGCATTTTCACACATAGAAGCAATACTTAGTGAGATCACTGTACCAGTTCATAAATTTGGATTCCTCTAGATGCAGTGCACGAGGGGTCCGGTGAGGTTTCTATAATTGCAGTTGAGTTACCCAGCTGCAGTGATGAAACTTAATGTCACAAGCGTCGGGGTAGTGAAAATTTCGGGAAAGATTTTTTGCACTCTGGGGACGTCATATCTCTTGACATACATGGTTTCAAGATGTGTCTGCAATCTCAGTTCATCGGCTTCGAAGAGCTCGAACTTCCTTCATATGCAACAATATTGAAACCTAGTGCTCGACCAATGTATGTTGTTTTGTCGCACTAAGAACGTCTAAACTCAGGTCATGCAGCTGACGCTAATGAAGCTGCATTCTTTTTATTAAGGATAGAAAGGTGTTGTGTGCTTGTGTATCTTGTACTGCTTTATTCTTCTCCAGATATACTCAAATGAAATACTTTGCTTTATGACGATATCAGAGAGCTGTGGGTAAGATCAAAGGCCACATCTCGTATTCTGCTCTCCTCGCCCTCTTCTGAAACTTCTTCTCAATTGCTCACTCCTTCTTCCAGTGCAAGGTAGCAAACCAGACGTGCGTCTGGTTGACATCTTTACCTTTCATTTTTCCCTTCCTTATCCTTCTTATTTTAAATAGTTTTCATGATAGTGTGCATGCGTTAAGCGATGGTAGCAGAGTTATTTTTATTTTATTGAACTACAGCAAGTCAGGACCATTCTCTCATATATGCAACAGATATGTGTTGTATTTGAGAAATCCTACCATGCAAAGTGCATGAGGCCTTTCTGTAGAAGTTTACGAAGCGAAATAAAAGCTATTGTATTTGTTTTTAATTTCTCCGCTACATTGGGAACAGTGTAGAAAATTTATCAGCTCTTTACCACAGCTGTTGCTCTTGTTATTGCTGAAATACTTCATCGGCACACCTATTGAAGTGGCGTTATAGTACAGAAGCTCCCGATAATAAGTTTGAGGTTCGAAAGTCGGGAGAAAGAATAGACTTCGCTTGGAAAAGCTGTCGGTGAAGTGATATAAAAATTCGCATCTATTTTTTTTGTAATTCGGTCTGGCTCACCATTTCTACCATACCTCTAACTGCACTGCAAGAGGAAATTTCTTATGTCCCAATAAATGGTTTTTATTTGACACTACACATTTCACACATGGCCCTGAAAATTGAAACAAAAAAGGCACTAGTGCAATTTTTTTCGCCACTCTGCATCTAAAAAACCACCGCGCAAACAATAATTCATGGTCACATTAAAAATTCTTGAACGAATATTTATTCATAGTGAAAAGATAGAATAGCACTGACTTAGTCACCCACAAATGCATGAAAACATCAAATACAAAAAATTAACACTAAAATAATAAAGTTGTACGATGACAAGATGGAAATAAATTGATACAGTGGTCATTATTAGAGGACATGCATAGCGGTGGACATCAAAATATTTGACATAAAACACGAGAGAGAACCTGAGAGAAACCTGCTGAAACACTTGGCCGTTAGCAGCATCTAAATACATAATGTGTCAATATTTCTCGTTTTACAGCTCAAAGGCACGCTGTCATTATGAGTAACGCCGTGGGCAGGACTCCGGAAATTTTGACCACCTGGTGTTCTTTCACATGCACTGACATATCGCACAGTACGCGAGCTCTCACCATTTCGCAATCCACTGAATTCTGACCTAAGTGGCCGGGATAAAACCCGGGACCATCCAGTCAGCAGCAGAGCGCCATATCCACTGGCACGACAAGGCGGGCAGCACATGACAACAGCTGCTTCTCCTTTGTGGCATCTATAGTAACAAGAGCGTGAACCTGCAACAGTTCAGACCTGAAATAAATTTTGAATTGTTACCTTTTTGGTGACGCTGTTAGGAATGTCGTGCCACCATTTTATACGCATACGGAAACAATGCCAGAATGTGCATAAACAAAGAGAACAGATAAAAACATCTCGACTCTTAAGAGCTGTGCGAGTGTCTGAACAAAATATGTAATAAAAAGTCACTGTTTCTCAGAAAAGTTGAAGAAATAAATGCTCCAAAAGACATTGTAATGTTCAACAAAGAAAGTCTAGCAGCTTACTTTTACCTAATCTGATTTGGCTTAACCCTACAAAAAGGCTGCCATAAACAAACTTGGCTTCTACAGTGAGGAAAACTCCCTTCGCACTGGTCAACGCGTCAACGGAAAGTAAGCAGTGGAAGCACGGTACCCATAAAGACATTGAGCCGCTTATAGTATTCCATTGAGGTAGCACGCGTTCCACCACGTGTGGATATGCTGATTTGATCGAAATTCACAGTTATTACGCATTCGATGCGGCCCTCTCTCAGGCACCCTTTCATGCGCCTTCGCATGAAGACTTCTGCTTGAACTGCACCCACTGGCAGCTTTCGAACACTTTCACTAGCACATAGAGCATACTACGTTCTCGCCGATTTTATTGTTGCAGACTTTATACAGTGCATGACGGCGTTGTTGAAAATGTCATGCATGTGCCCATAAAATTGTGTTTTTAGCATATGACTGTGGTAATGCATAACTCTGGCTGAAGCCTGATCAACTGAAATGATTTAATACTAAGGAAGCCTCGAAGCACACGTCATCTACGCTGCACTATTGCATGTTTCATTTATAAATGACAGCAAGAATTTGGATGAATCAATTCATCTGTGGTCACGTTACTTTATAAACACGACTGCATAAATTACTGAGATGAAAGAATGAGTGTTTCTCATAGCGGCCCAATCTTCCTTCAGTAATTTTTAAGATGTCTGATATGATGGAATGCGCAGAGATGTCACATAAACGATTACTTTGGGAGATTAGGCGAGTGTGCTGTGAAAGCGATATGCTCGCTGATAGCTATAGTCTATAACATTGCTATGTAGATCTGAAGGCCGCACAGATAATTTTTGGGTTGTCCATGAACGTATTTAAGAAATCATACAACATTGCAAAAACTACCCGTTCGCATTTTTCTTCCACGTCTGTGCGTTGTCAGACTGTGCAGGCTTGCAAATAGTCGGAAGTTCTTCGTTGGAAATATAGTTATTTTCGCGCAAAAAAAAAAACAAAAAAACGCACGTATACTTGCAGTGAAGACAAACAGTGGAAAACGTTACGTGTGCTTTCCGAATGACGAAAGCCTCGACGTGTTTTCGCAGTGAACGAGTTCATCATCCCCATATTGAACATAACTAATTGTAAACAATTCAGTCTCCTCCTGTTAATAAATAAAATAAAGATACAGACAAACGGTGCTTCCGAAGAAAAAAAACTTCAAAGAAAACTTTACGTACCAAAGCAATGAAAGTTTTTTCGCCAAAATTTTCAGCTTCTTGCTTTCCTTGCTATTTTTTTATTCTTAGAAATCACAAAAGTAAACGAAGAAGTTACGGCTTTCGAAATTGGTCAGTCCAAGGTTTTTTGCGTGCAGTATGTCGCATTCGTGTACTTTTATTTTTCCAGCGAAGGAACGATATTTTATATCTGCACCCACCCCTGCCTCCTGCTATGCTTGATAGTTCTATTTCTTTCACCCGACTTAATCCATCGCCAGAGCAAACGTCTATCGCAGAAAGAGCTTGCCCATTTCAAAGAACGCTTTCAGCGCTTATCTACGAAGTTCACGTCGTGCTACTGCAAGACGGTGCAAGCAATAGCTTGGCCTGAACTTTCGACTTTCTCCTCCGAAAATGTTCAAGTGTTCAAGATAAAGAGTACTCTTGCCAGATTCGTGATACCTATTATTTTGTGCTTTTGTACTGGTTTGCTCTATATTATCAACAAATATCATTTATTTCAATGTTCTTATTTTTACTCATGTTTTTAAACGATATGTTATTTGGACAGTGGGACAGTACATCACATTGTCAAATAATTCAGGCAGATGTGACTGTACGGTAACACACCTGTTAGATAGTAGTATTGCACCATTTTATAGACCTAAATTTCACTCACCGCAAATATGGTTGGTTGAAGAACTCTGGCATCACCGAGTGTGAAATAGATTTTCAAGCCTGCTCAACTTTGGTACACAGGCCACTGTTCTGTGGAAAACAGTGTCTAATTGGTTTAACGTGGAGAATATGGCCATTAACTAGTGCAGGTATACGAAGTACACTTTGTTCCCCAATTAGAAATGTAGCCTAAACGACCACCACCTCAAATACTGATGTTTGGACTAATAACGATTGTCGTGGTTTTGTGACCAAAACTGCGATCTGATTATTATAGACAATGTATTACAGGGCTCCGGATATTGAGACCACTTGGTGTTTTTAATGTTCACCTAGATCTAAGCACACGTTACTCAACCATTGTGTCTCTATTGGAATCAGGCCGTCGTGACCAGTATTCCATCCTACAGCCTTCGGGGTCAGCAGCAAAGGGTTGCTCATACCAAATATGATCGTTTACAGTGAGTGCTTCCTAGGGCCTTTAGTGATCGGGTATTGCTGCATGTTCCCTGTAATTCTACATTAACACAAAACTGTTTTACGCCGAGGCACAACAGGGCTTCACTTAAATTATATTCGTCCTAGAATTGATGTCAGCACAAGGAGAGATTACAAATAAAAAATAGAAAAAATGTGTATTTTGATGACTAGGAAATGGAAATGATGTCCTATTTGGTGACAGGCGCTCGGTGCACTACCCACTCGCATTCATCACCTACTTACATGCACGAAGTTCAACACGAGTGATTTAGATATCTCATATCTTACTAAAAAATAACTGATCTTCATTGGCGGTGGTATCGCCGTATTCAAGAGGTATAATGAAGTAAGGCATCAGAATAGAAACAAATGCTGATAAGGAGCTCTTCTGTAAGTTCAGCCTAACTGAGGCTTTCAATGCATTTTTTTCGTTGAACTCTACCGTCGGTGCATTGTGCTGTACAGTCGAACGCTATTTGAAGGTTATCGCGTGGCCAGTGACGAAGAACTCAAGACAACGCCACATCCGAGAATATTCTTTTGAGGAGAGGGCAGTATCACGCAAGCTTCACTCACTCTTTTTAGTGTTTGTTAACGGTGATCACTCTCACTTTAAGAAGCTGCTTAAAGAAAACAGTGGCCACCACCAGGCTTAACACATATTTTCTAATAATTTTGTAATCACCCGCAAAGATATGAGCCCCCGAAAAATAAATACTGTGAGTGCGACAAGCGAATGACTCTTTATTCTCTTTGATATCATCATCACCTGTGCATCTTCTTCATCTGAAAATATCATCACCAGCGTGATTTAGCTCGAGCCTGGCTGGATAAACCAGTTACTCACAAGTGGTGGAGTGTGCTTTTCGTTCCCTCAAGTCCTCTCGCCCGTTCTCGCTGGAGCTCCGCTCGGGTCGTCGCATACAACCCCCTGCCATTGCGGCCCAAGAAAACCCTGGCCCATCCAACGTCGCCGTCCTACTGCAGCCACCGCCACCCGCTCCGCCCAACAACACTCGCCTGCGTGATCCACCTGTGTTTTCCGGTCTCCGAGGCGATGATGTCGAAGACTGGATCGAGAACTACGACCTCGTCAGCGATTTGAGCAGGTGGGACAATCCGCAGAAGTTGCGCAGCGTCCCATTTTACTTGTCCGATGTTGCGAAAACTTGGTTCTGGAACCACCACCCGGATCTTCCAGACTGGGACACTTTCGAGCAGCAAATTCGTCAGATATTTGGTGCCCCTGCAGTTCGCACTGAGGCAGCAAAGAAGAAACTCGCAGAACGCACGCAGCTGCCGGGTGAATCTTACACCTCTTATATTGAGGATGTCCTTGCACTGTGCAAGCGCGTTAACACCGGCATGCCTCAGAACGACCAAATACGCCACATTAATAAAGGCATTAACACCGTCGCCTTTAACGCCCTCGCCACGCGAAATCCTTCCAGCACCCAGGACGTGATAACCATCTGTCAGCGACTTGACGAGCTTCAGTCTCTTCGCCTTTGCTACGATGCCACCGACGTTCTTTTGCCCGCACCCCTCGACTTACGTGCGGTTATCCGCGACATCGTTCGTGAAGAGCTGCACGGGTGCTGCTCTTCCTGTGCTGCGGAAGTTCCTTTCTCTTCTGAAAAAGATAGCTTGTGAGACCTGATTAAACAAGAGATCGCCTCCGCATCGCGTGCGACGTGTTCCAACAGTCCCTGCGTGCGCCAGACGCGCACGTACGCCGAAGTTGCCGCGCTCTCTGCCCCACCCACCGTTTCTGTGCCTACAACAGCAGACCATACGCCTGTGGCTTTGTTATCACCGCAAGCGCGTGCACCACCTTACTACGCACCTCAGCGCCCACCTCGACCAATCTGTTACTACTGCGGCTATCGAGGACATATCGCTCGGCTTTTTCGAAGGCGCCAACAAGACGAGCAACGTGGCTACGCTCCCGAAGAACATCGAAGCTTCCGTCCGACCATGAACTACCTACGACCACCCTCCCGATCGTCCTATTACCATTCACCGTCACCTACTTACCATACGGACATGCCTGGGAATTCCCGTACGTCTCGCCGCAGGTCGCCTTTGCCAAGTCGCCGTTCAGTGTCGCCTCTACGACCCGCCACCCATTCCACGAACGCCCACGCGGAAAACTCCCCAATGCAGTTTTAGGATGGGAAACTGCATCCCTTGGACATCTAACAATTCCTCCAGACCGGCCATCGAATTTGATAGTAGTGTTTGTAGAAAATGTACGTGTTGAGGCTCTTGTAGACACTGGTGCTGCCGTTTCGATTATTTGTGCTGATTTTTGTTCCCGCCTTCGAAAAGTCACCACACCTTATGGCGGCCCACCTCTACGTGCGGCTACCAACGCTCTCATTCGTCCACTTGCACAGTGCACCGTTCGTGTCTGCATAGAAAGCATTCGTCATCAAATTGTTTTCGCGGTATTTCGTGAGTGCACCCACGCTCTCATTTTTGGGTGGGATTTCTTGTCTTTTGCGTCCGCTTTCATATCATGTCATCAGCGCCTCCTGCATCTAAATGCCACTGACTCTTCGCCGATTGAATACGATGGACGCATCCGCCTTGTCACCCCGTCGGGTTATGTACTTCGGCCATACATCGAAGAAATTATAAGTGTTAATTGCACCGACATTGTGTATGGTGACGTACTAATTCTCCCTTACGGCCATACCCTACGTAGGGGCATTTTGATCACACCAGGGCTTATTCGCTTCTTCGATGGGTCTACGTACCTAACCGCCATAAATCAAACGCCCGAGTGTGTACTGCTCCCCTGTGGCTCAACAGTATCTTGCACGGTCGACAGTGAGCCTGCTGCTATTGTTACTCTTCCGAATAACAACCACAACGATGTTCCGAAGTCACAATCACTGCCATTCAATGCCTCTGCCACACCAGTGTCCGCAACAATAAGCAACAATTTAACACCTGATCAAACTGAAGATTTGCTCGCCCTGTTAAATAGACACCGTTCTCTATTTGACGTGAACTCGCCCGCTTTCAGCATGACTACCACCGCTACTCACACCATCCCGACTCACGGCTCTCGTATTGTACATCGGCGTCCATATCGCGTGTCTCCGGCAGAACGCAAGATGATCGAGGAAAACGTCTCAGACATGCTACGACGCAACATGATACGTCCTTCCTCGAGTCCCTGGTCATCCCCAGTTGTTCTCGTTCAAAAGAAAGATGGGACAGTGCGTTTTTGCGTCGATTACCGTGCGCTAAACAAAATAACGCGCAAGGATGTTTATCCCCTCCCTCGGATCGACGATGCACTAGATTAATTACAGGGCGCAGAGTATTTTTCTAGCCTCGATCTTAAGTCAGGCTACTGGCAGATACATATGTCAGAGTCTGATAAAGAGAAGACCGCCTTTTCAACGCCGGATGGGTTGTACGAGTTCAATGTGATGCCTCTTAGACTCTGTAATGCGCCCGCCACCTTCTAACGCATGATAGACGGCGTACTGCGTGGTTTGAAATGGAAAACATGTCTGTGCTATCTCGGTGACATAGTAGTGTTTTCATCCACGTTCTCGCAGCATCTACAACGTCTTGACGAAGTCCTCACATGCCTTGCAAAAGCCGGTCTACAGCTTAACACCAAGAAATGTACCTTTGCTAGCAAGACAATCAAGGTTCCCGGCCACCTTGTCAGCAAAGAAGGAATTGGGGCCGACCCCGAGAAGCTTGCCGTATCCTCGATTTTCCTCGTCCACTACGTCAAAAGGACCTGCGCAGCTTTCTTGGGTTATCTTCTCACTTCCGGCGCTTCATACGTGGTTTCGCGGAACTTGCGTCTCCGCTCCATCAACTCCTCGCAAAGAACGTCCCCTTCATTTGGTACGAAGATTGCGAAAGCGCTTTCACGGCATTGAAGCAAGCTCTCACGTCGGATCCGGTACTGTGCCACTTCGATTCCACCGCACCCACGATCCTTCACACCGACGCAATTAGTCATGTTCTTGGTGCGGTACTCTTGCAGCGTCACAAAAACTCACGCGAACGCGTCGTTGCTTACGCAAGTCGCGCTCTTACCGCTGCAGAAAAGAACTACACTATCACCGAGCAGGAGTGCCTTGCTGTTGTTTGGGCAGTACAAAGATTCCGACCATATCTTCACGGCCGTCATTTTACCGTCGTGACCGACCATAACGCCCTATGCTGGCTTTCATCGCTGAAAATCTTATCGGGTCGCCTCGGTCGCTGGGCGCTTCGCTTGCAGGAGTATGATTTCGATGTCGCCTACAGATCTGGGAAGAAGCATCAAGATGCTGATGCTCTATCGCGCTATCCTTTGCCGAGCTGAAGCCACTCACCATCGATACTCCAAAACGACAGCACCTCTCCAATCGCAGCGCTAAGTTCATCACCTGCCCCCCTATCCGTCCTTGTTTCACAACAACGTGTCGACCCACACTGCCGTACCATTGTTGACCACTTGACCGGCTCTACTACTCCTCTAAACGCCAGACTGCGTCGACAACTTAAACAATTTAAGCTTGTCGGTGATGCTTTATGTCGCTACATTTACCACATCGATGGCAACAAGTGGGTACCCGTCATCCCACGTTCTCTGCAACGTGAAGTTCTGGAAGCCTTTCATGATGATCCAACCGCTGCTCATCTAGGCTACCACAAGACTTACGACAAAATACGAAGTCGTTGTTTTTGGCCTGGCCTCTCTTCAGCCGTCGCTAAGTACGTCGCCTCCTGTGTACGTCGCCTCCTGTGTACGTCGCCTCCTGTGTGGCTTAATGCAACGTCTTCCTTGTCCCGCCTCGCCTTTTGAAGTCGTTGGAATCGACTTGTATGGCACTCTTCCTATATCATCCAATGGGAATCGCTGGATTGTCACGGCCGTCGACCACCTTACCCGCTACGCAGAAACATCTTCTATACCATCTGGGACTGCCACTGAGATCGCCGATTTCTTTCTTCGCCACATCTTTTTGCGTCATGGAGCTCCACGCATTCTCCTCAGTGATCGTGGCAAAGTCTTCCTATCTTCCATTGTCGAGCAAGTTTTGCGTGCCTCGAACACTGTTCACAAGACCACTTCTAGCTACCACCCGCAGACCAACGGATTGACTGAACGGTTTCATCGGACCCTATCGGACATGATCGCCATGTACATTCACCCCAACCACATGAACTGGGATGCAATTCTACCCTTCGTGACATTCGCCTATATTACGGCTGCTCAACGCACTACTGGCTTTTCTCCATTTTTTCTCGTGCATGGTCGCTCGCCGAGTTTCGCTATGGATGTCTCTTTCCTTTCGGCCCCTGCCCCCTCGACGGCTCCTTTCTGTGAAGAAGTTCTATCTCGTCTCGCACACTGCCGTCACCAGGCCCGTGTTATCACCGGCCTCTCTCAACACACTCGAAAATCTCGCTACGACTCGTCTCGCCGTGTTGTGAGTTTTTCCCCTGGTGACGAAGTTCTTCTATGGATCCCACTACGCGTCCCCGGCCTATGCGACAAATTCATCAGTCGCTTCATTGGGCCGTACACGGTTGTCGAACAGACATCGCCTGTCAATTATCGCGTTTCTCCTCTTAGCGCTAGTCCTGATCATTGTTGCCGAGGAACAGAGATAGTGCACGTATCTCGTTTAAAGCCTTATGCGCGATGCCTTTCATAATACTATCAAGCGACCAGGCGGCCGCTTTCACCGCGCGGGAGAATTAGTGTGAGCGCGACAAGCGAATGATGATTTTTTTACCTCCAATTCAATTTGAGACACATAACTTGCAAAATACCACAAGTTTCCTTTGTGACGACAGGTGTTGTAAAGACGTCTCCCAGCTTTTCCTAATCAGACAGTGAATTAATTTTTGTAAGTCAAGTGAAATACATAACACAATGCAAAATTATGCTTAGTGCTGCTCAGGCGATGGTATGATATAAAATAGATGCGTCTTGACTGAGAATGTAGTTAGCTCAAGAAACAAGGCGCCACTGGCAGGCGATACATCCGTCTACCGGCTTATATAACTCCTGCTGCCGTTATCTGTTTCTTCGGTTCCTCTAATCACACAGCTCTTGTATCCGGATAAAAAGAAGACGTTCTGGTCGATAAAGCGTCTGACAGGTCCCTTTTCTCAGAGAGAGCAATACTGAGAAATTTCTAAAGAAGTAATTTTCGTTAAAATGAAGTACGCAAAAATCCAGGGAAAGTAAAGACAGGGCAAGTAAAAAAGGCCTAGAGGGAATGCAAAAGTCAAGGTCGCTGATGAGGATAAGGTAATATCAGACATCTATGAAGAAAGAGGTTGTATTAGAAAAAGCAATTATTCGAAGGGTTTTTTGTCAGGAAAGGTACTAGAATTTTGGGAGAATTTCAACATCCTTTTAATCCATAAGAAATGGGTCATCAAGTCCTTGAAAAATTACAGTTCGGTCAGATTAATATCCAGCTAACTCATGGAATGAATTGCATCTCATGATTATTGAAAACAGAAGAGTGGGTTTGAAAATTGTTAGGTTGAAAACTTATGGGCAACAGTCTCAGAAGAGAACTGCGATTGTGATATGCAGCGAGACACTGAAAGTAGTAGAGAAAGATGGCAATTTAGGACATGTAGTAACGACGGAGCCAAACCATAAGAGCGAAGTACCTGAAAAAAAAAATAAAGAAATGGTGGAGCGCATACGGTAAGCTTTCTCCCATAACGAATAGTACTCTACAATTATTCCTCGATAGAAAGGTATAAAGCAGATGCTTCGTAGCAGTCACCGTAGAAAGCATCAAATGCTAGCGCTAAAGTCGCGGTTTCATGCAACGAGTGTGCTCTTTGAATTTTCGAAGTTGTGAGGAGCCGCAGGTGGATCCGTCTGTTGGGCATACCCCCTCTACACTTTTGGTCATTTGAAAGCCTGTACTAAAGAAAGCGGCCAGCGCTTCACGCATCTAACTTCTGTATTACTGTCAATACAATGAGGTATGAGCGGTTAGCCTGTTAACTTTCATTAACTGTGCCATTATCTATGTCAGTTGTATCAACGGGGCTCTTGCACAGTGTCCGTGCAACCTCGACCATCTACGGCTCAGCTGATCTTCTCTGGGGACGCCTGCTAGGTGGGCGAGCCCCAGATTTTATTGCACCAGGCAGATAGAAGGCGGTAGAAAATGCTCGACAGAGCGTCTGGCAAATGTTTTGAAATGTCGCGCGCTGACTTCACAATAGCTCATCTGATTAGCTACTGGTCCACGTGAAAGACGTTGCTCTTATCGATGCGCTTTACGCACACACAAATTTGCTGAGAATAAAACGTGAAAACCACCAGTTTATTGTTGCGACATAGAGTGCTTCCACTTTCCTCGCCGTTCGGCGTCTCGAGGCAGCTAGAACATTGATATCTTTTTGTGATTTCTCTAGTACCCGGATCGGCACACATGTACGCAGCAGGTACACGGCATCTTTTCACATGTTCAGGCACAACACACTAGGCACAATACCAGGCATACGGTGAAAACTGCGTAGTGAAATGCCACAAATTTAGGCAGCGACTCCGGCAGCCCCTTTCGCTGATGCCGTCTGCCCTATGCCCACTGCGTTAACGCGGCGCCACCCCATGGCAACTGCTTGCAGAGCACAAACCACTCCCAATGAGTTTCGGCTTCACAACCAGAAAAAGTACTGAAGGACTCTAGTAAACGATTTGATTGATTGATATGTGGGGTTTAACGTCCCAAAACCACCATATGATTAAGAGAGACGCCGTAGTGGAGGGCTTCGGAAATTTCGACCACCTGGGGTTCTTTAACGTGCACCCAAATCTGAGCACACTGACCTACAACATTTCCGCCTCCATCGGAAATCCAGCCGCCGCAGCCGGGATTTGAACCCGCGACCTGCGGGTCAGTAGCCGAGTACCTTAGCCACTAGACCACCACGGTGGGGCTAGTAAACGAATGCATGCTATTGGTAGTTGGTCAGAATTCGCTGCGGGAAAATTATCGGTAATGAAACAAAGAAGAATAATAGAAATTCACAGTATGAGTGAGGTCATTTTTAATGTTTAATCATGATCAGAATTGTTCCTACAGCATGGTGAAATCGACGAACGTGCGACGTTGTTTGACAGCTAACTTGATTACTGTCTAAGTCTAAACACTCTTAAAAAATCACTGGATGCCCTATGCATTTGGTTTAGGTAACTGCAAGACCAATGCCATATTTCCTTTTCTCTCTTGCTTGATGCAGAACGAAAGCTGTTGGCACCAAATATGTCTTTGCGCTGCCTCAAAGATTGATGAAATTTGAAGCCATCAGCACGTTCTGTCGTTTCACTGAGCCTCTGTTTTCCTTTGACAAGTGAGTATGTCAAGCAATAACTTATTCTTGGGGTGTCCCGCGATATGACGTCACATTGACGTCACATGCGTTCGTGACCTATGATACTATAACTTCAAAGTTTGACGTCCACGCAAAATGACTTTTTGGAAAGCACCACTCGTGTAGAGACGGCCAACGCCACCCAGGGTAACATTGTGCATTGGAGGGAGCATCTGCGGCTTTCGCCTTCTTAACATGAATCAATGTAGCTCTAACGCATAGCTTTTTACGAAACTCAATGTACTTACACCTTATTTTATTTTCTCAAACTTTGTTCACAGAGGCACGCTCTGTTTAGAGAATGTAAATGCACGGTCGATTTCCGGAGAGAACGGATGTAGCAGCTTTGCCTTCCTCTTATTCGGTGAACTGTCAGAAACGTGAGCAGAGTGTGAAATCAAGTTGACACACATGCATTTGGCAAAAGGCGTAGGTGTAATTCACCTGGGCCTGATTCAGTCCACGTGCCGTTAAGGTCGATGTTGGTTTCTCGCGCAACGAAAAGCGTCGATACCAGTGGGCTCGGTCGTCTTGCTAGCACAGGCATGTCTGGTTTGTGCTGTGAACATCTACGCATTCGGGGATTTCCTTCATTCCTATCCAAACTCTCTTTGCGCTAAATTCATTCATATGTGTCAGCTTAGTCTTATGTAGCTAATATTACTACGCACCCACTTATTGTAGCCATTAACGCGATAGATTCAAAGAGCTCATTTCGGACGGGATTCTGGTGTTAGTGTTGACGTGATGGTCGTTGGTTGTGAGCGAAAAATGATGTTGATTGTGACCAAAAAAGCTACAAAACTACAAATAAAGCAAACTTTAAAAATTTCGTGTGCAAGTAAGTTTTAAACCCACGTCGTTCGCCTGTCAAGCTTGTGCTCTACCATTCATCCACAAGTCTGCTTGGGTATACAGGGAAAACAACTTCATCTGCTTCTAAATGCGGTGAAAATAATGTTGATGCTTTACATACACATGCGTTCTGTATACAGGCTTCCGAATACAACACGCAGTATCAACGTAATATTGTGTTTTACAAGTGTAAATTGCCATCGCAGGTCAAAACATTTCATTATCGTAACGACTGTGTGGTTTACAGCCAGCCACTGATTACAAAAGTCACATACATTACTGCCCGTATTCTCTTGAGACCAAACCCGTTGTGGGTCCGTAGCAAGTTCGAAAACAATTCACGCAGATAATCGTGAACCATGACCCAACATATACCAATGAGCACGAAGTTACATAAAAGCGCAGACTTACTTTTTTTTCGTCACCTGATGCACGCTGCGCCAATGAAACGGCAGGCTTTTCAATCCTCTGAGGAAGGACCGCGGTGCAGAAAAAAGAGTAGTCCACGGCCACCTCTAGAAACAAGCTCTCTCTATTGCAACTGGGACGGCCAAACAGAAACACGCTATGCCTCCGCCATCTCAGGGGCCTTGCAGCATTTCAAACAGAACAACATGCAAAGAGGGTAACCATATTGTCACATCTATAAACTTAAAAAAAATTCAAGGCATATACAGAAGTTCTCGAGAAAAAAAAATGAGGGACCCTCAAGCTCCGCCTTTAGGAGTTGAACACGTAGCAAAATCCCGCCATAGTGCGCCTTTCAACCGCTAAGTGCATACTTATTAATATATTTTGTTACAAACACACAAAAATGCGCTCACGCGAAAGCGCGACGTATCTATAGTAACGCAGTGGCTGGGCAGTGTGGCCACTTCCCTCTGCCATAAAGAGTCTCACAATACCTCACAGATGACAGCACACTTATCTAGCGTTTGCTGTTTTCTTGATCGACGCTACGCCGCGTGTACGCCTCTTGAAATGCATGATATGTTTTCCGCTAGATGGACATAGTTGTTCATTTTGAAAGCTGTTTGAAACTTCCTGTGTTTTTTTAGCGACTATGGCTGCACTATCCCAGTCTTTTAAATGCGAAGGATTTCTTAGAGAACTTCGGTGACTTTGAGCGTATCTATCTATCTATCTATCTATCTATCTATCTATCTATCTATCTATCTATCTATCTATCTATCTATCTATCGATCTATCTATCTATCTATCTATCTATCTATCTATCTATCTATCTATCTATCTATCTATCAGCCGCCTACAACTTGTAGTTCTCCTGACCGTTTCTTTAATTGTATCAATGCCAAATTTGGTATGGCATAACATGACTGTATGGCGAGAATAATTGATGCCATAACGTGACTATCATGACATGTATGTCATGAATGTCATGATTGACATTTCATAGTCTAGCTGCTCTTCCGGTGGTTCAGTTCACTTGACATGTTGCAAAGTTGGCATGGTATGACAATATATGGGTTCGTATCCCGGCTGCGGCGGCTGCATTTCCGATGGAGGCGGAAATGTTGTAGGCCCGTGTGCTCAGATTTGGGTGCACGTTAAGAACCCCAGGTGGGTCGAAATTTCCGGAGCCCTCCACTACGGCGTCTCTCATAATCATATGGTGGTTTTGGGACGTAAACCCCACATATCATCAATGGTATGACATATGACTGCATGGAGAAACAAGTGACAGACACGTGGAAATCATGACATGCATATCATGTAAGTCATAAGTCATGACTACACGACAATCTCATGGTAAGCTCGCAGTTGTTTCGCTAGCTTCACATATACCAAGTTTGTTATTAGGGACGTGAATGAACGACGAAGGTATGCGACTGGTGCAAACATGTTAATTGTGAGATGCGTGTCATGTAACAACAATACCACATGCCATGCTCGTGATGCATTCGTGGCTGTTACGCTAGCTTCACATATGCGAAATTTAGTATTACGTCACGTGCATGAATGAGGAAGGTATGTGAATGGTGCAAACGTGGTAATCATGAGATGCGTGTCATGTAAGAACAAGACTACGTGCCACTCTCAAGGCGCCAAAACACTTCGACGGGACCCGACCCGCGTGCGCTCCGACGTTATATACTCGCAGGCGTACGCCGAGGTGCGTTGCTATGATGCATTAGCGTTTGAGCGCACCCGGCGTCCATCCGTCACGAAGCTAAGCAGACACGGTGCTGTCTATCCGTCAGCGCGAAATGAAGCATGTCGCACTTAGAGATGGTTGCCGCCTGGCCTCGCTGACAGACGCTGGTCGCGCCTAGTGTCAGACATAGAGTGCTCGCGTTTTGCTAGCGTAGCGTCGCTTCACCCAGCATGGGAACGCATCAACGTTACGTGCGCTCGCCGCCGTGCGCTCGCCACATATACCGAATGCATGACTAATGCACAACGAATGCAAATGACACGCCCAAGCATAAATTTATTGCATGCGTGTCATATAAAACTGAACTACATGCTACGCTCATAACACCCTTCATGCTATTGGCGTACCATGTAGCGGCCGTTTCGCTAGCTTCACATACACCAAACTTGGTATCAGGGAACGTGAATAGATTAAGAAGGTAAATAACACGTCCAAACGTGATAATCAGCACATGGAAGTCATTTACGGCATATTTTCCTCCGCCTCGTAACATGGTGCTGATTTTAAAGTGACATATCAACCTTATTCATTTGTGCTTCGCATATCATCGATTTCCACTGTACGTGGGATCTGCCAATTTTTGCGACCTGGTTTGATGGGCTCCCCAATGCACCTACAAATCGTCGAATGGGCTCGTTTTCGTCATGACACCTCCCGAATGAAATGCGTTAAGGAGACTTCTTTTGCTACATGACAGTTATGCAGTGTTTTTTTTTTTCAAAAGCAGCTACAAGTAACATCGTGGCTTTGTGGTAGGACACCTGCTTGCCACACGTACAACCCAGGTTTGATCCTCATTGAGACTGAAATAATACTATGAAGACGATAGTTTTTCTTGCGGACCTTCGACGCAAAAATTTTGTCTGTCTGTTTGTACATTGTCTGTTTGTACATTTGTCTGTTTGTGCAACCTCAACGCTACCCTGAACGGCATCAATGTGACCAACGCACGGCCGGACTCGACGCTCCTTCCGCACGCTCCTTACGGCCTTCTCAATACTGGCGCCGCGCATATATTTTTTTCTGACGCGTAGAGGGCAGCACCACCTCACTGTAAGCTCCGCCGGCTCCCCGCGTCGCCGACTGCGACTTTTCTTGACTGCGTTTGATGACCTCGGGTAAACAATGCATCAGACACGCTCAGGCACACTAACTGCACTAGCGTAGCCATGGTTTAATGTTGCTGGCCGCTGCGTAAGTCACAGCAAGGGAAGACACCGGGTGTGTCGTACCACCAATTTCCTAGCGATGAGGAACTGTGTTCGAAGTGGAGGAAAAATGTTTCACGTGAAAACCTCATCATCAATGACAAGTCCGCAATCGACTGTAGTGTGCAGCAAACACTTCACGGAAAATGACTACGTTCCCGGATATCGTATCCGGAATCTGCGTCCAGGAGCCGTGCCCACGGTCTTCGATCAGTATCCTTCGTATGTGGTCCCGGCTACAAAGAGGCCGCGTAAAGAACCTGCAGCGCGTGGCCCCTCGGCCACCTCGGCTCCTCGACAGCCGACGAAACGGAAAGTGGAGTCATCGCCGTCTACCTACGGGAAGTTCTAGTCCACCTTACGACAAAATAAATATTGCTTTTTCTCTCTGAATTTTGTGCGCTGTAATGGATTACTGTGGCTTGTGACAACACGCGTGTGCGAAAATCCAGGAAAGCTGCCGGAGTGGAAATGGTTGCGACTGGGTAAGCGGTGCTCTCAGAGGTCGACTATACAATTTTAACCTCATCACTTGCAACGACCGAGCTGTATTGTGTGGATAAAACGTTCATCTTCAAGAATTCAGGCGCCGCAGTTGGTTCTGTATCTCGTACTCAGCGCTGTTATGATGGCCATAGCGCTGTGGCGCGCACACTGCGCCCGTGAACGCGCATGGAGGCGGCGGAGCAACAGTGGTCTAGCAGCGCCACCCCGAACTTGCGGCGGCAGGCAGCAAAACGCCCCAATGCGAAGGCCGTAAGGGGAGCGCCGGAGAAGGAGTCGAGTCCGGCCGTGCCAAACGGTACTCCAAACGCCGACCCCATCCGCAGCATCCACCAATATTGCTAAAGGTTCAGCGTTCATACTTGTGCGATTGTCAATCAAAAAGCAGTTATTGCGCATATCTCAGGCACTATAACCACACGTCCATATTATGTATGTGTATTTTATACTAGAAAAGGCATACATAAGTAATTTAGGGATCGTAGCCTTTATAACGCTGCATTGGCGATGCAGCGCTTGCACGAAACGGCAAGTGTTTCCAACGCTTTGCTAAGACGACGCGGTGGTGGCACCTACCCGCCACCTTGCGTTCTACACCTTATCACCTCCGAGACGGGCATTTTCCAAGATAACTGCCAGATGGCGCTCATGTCTTACGTGTGACGTGACTTGATGCGCTCGTTCGCCTCCACTGCACGCTCAAGGCGCTCTAATGCAGCGCCTGCAGAATACCATTCACCGTTTTTTCTTGCGCAGAACATCAAATAAACGTTTTGTTCACTCTCTCCAGACGCAAGACTATCGTCTTTCGACGACATTTGCGGTGTAACATGCAGATACGGGGCCAATTTTATTTATTTTATTTGCTTCTTTCTCGACGTTTTGCTCACGGACGATTTTCCGCTCACAACCAACGGTGCCGACGCCGACGGTGGAATTTCTGCGACACGAGCTCTCTAACGATATCGCATTAATACGCCAGGCCTGCGCGGATGGTGCGGCACAGTCACAGCAAAAGCTACAGAAGAGCGGCCTTTCAGAGCCTTTTCGAAACACTCATTAGTTAACTGCTGCAAACACACTTGCTTGATGCCCACTACGGCACTAATAAAAAAATTTTAGCTTATAGTAGGTCGGCATTCGCTATGATATATTTAGTCATACTTCTGAGTAGCGTGGTATCCGCTAAACAATTGCCAGGAATTTTGTGACGATTGTTCATTCAGTGTATGACGACGATGAGGAATTATGCCTGAAGTGGGCGTGCGCCAAAGTTTGTCGCTGGTTGTCCGGTTGTTCTTTCACTTAGTAACCGAAACAGTAAACGGGGAACATAGACACACCGTGATGTTATCGTTTCTTGATACCGATGAGCATAATATATAAGGGGATAAGTAAGTAACCCCATGTTTCCCATAAAACCCACTTAATCGACCTTGGGGGAAAACATATACCAGCTCCTGAGGGATTTTGTGGTTTTCCGGTTTTTTTTTCTATAGGTTTCCTAAGAGAGACACATGACGAGATAAAATGTAAACTTCGCGTCATTTAACATAAGAAGATGAGTGAAAAGAAAACAGGTTTATGTGACCAACAAACTTGACGATGACACAAGCTATATCGCATAAAAATGTGTTAGTTCGGTGTTGTGTACTAACTGACCGTAATAGCGGAACTATCTCAAACTGAAACTTTTTTCCACAAATTAAGTCCACAACGGTCAAAGCACCTTTTACTACATCCATTTTACTGGCGTAGCTGGCACCAAATTTACATAAAATGATGGCGTTCAATATAGCCCTACAAAGGCGTGCTTGTGCTTCTGGATTTAGGTTTTCCCATCATTACAAAACATGCTGAACATCTCTCTAACCTTTAGGATTCTCATATCGTTTAAGCATTTTATTTACCCAAATATCACCCACTTCTGGAAATATGTATGCTAGTATAGCCTTTAGCCTCAACACAGGGGTTAAGGTCAGTGACTACTTTAGTGAGCAGCAATAACTCTAATACTACTCTTGTGGTTTTGCTAGTGATTGTATCAGACGTTCGTTTTTCTTTCACCTTCCTTAATAAGCCGAATATCTACAAGACTAACCATTTCATTCAATGTTACCGTCTAAGATAAGCGTTTCACTCCGCTTTCCTCTATGAATAAACTGTCGTATTGACAGCACAGTAAAGTTTAAAAGAGTACTTCACAGAAAGAACAGTTCGCATACTGAACATCATTTATGGAGCCTCCGAACCTGCAGTTGTCTCAAAAAGCGACTCTCTAGCACGTCGTATTGTCCACTCTTGAGCAGCAAAATTTTTTCTGGCATTCCAAATCACGTATCAAGGCTCTTCAGTGCCTTCTCAGCCTTTCTTTTAAGTGTGTGCACGGCATTGACGTTTACAGAGCTCAGCAATGACATGTCCAACATCTTCTTTCTTTTATAGAACTTCAGTAAGGACTGCCAAGGAGCGGAGCTCTAAGCAGCGGGAGTTTTTTTTTCATGGTAGCTTTTATTCTTTCTTGCCACGGGTCTTGATTGTGACAAGCTTCCTCTTTCGCGAATATTGCAGGAATTTTCCACTTTGATGGCATTGAAACTGTGATCACGTTGCACACGACATATCCTCCCTTACAGACTATCGTAACCTCATTGTGCATTAAAGCGTTTATATAAAAGGGATGGACATCGCAAATGTAAGCCGATTTTTTGATCGTCTACGGCTTTAGGCAGTGTCGAACGAGAATAGCTTCTCGTTTTCAACGAAGCACAAGCAGTAAAGGTTAGCTTGTTGAATTCTCTCTAGACGTACAAATACCAATGAATAATTTCTTTTCAGCACAACTGGATTGTATTCAGTGAGGTTCGTTCAATTGAAGGAAACTTTATTATGTCAATGCTGGAGCAGGCACATGACTTACCTCAGTTGTTCAAACACTTAAAATTTGAAAACAGAAAGGATAATACACAGTTTACAAACCCACACATAGAATTTCAAAGGTAACATGAGTTCTTTTATCTAGCCACAGTAATATATTATACCGCACAAATTTGACATATTAAAGAAACCAATTTGAAATGTCTATTTGACTGGTAAGCTATGGTGGCCTCGGCTTTTGCAAGACCCATGTTATTACTTATTCGTTTTATTTGCAGACACAGATACACAAGGATACAAAAGAAAGAGTGAGAGAGCAATCTGGCGCCTTTAAACTGGAGAGGCCCCACGCGTGCTTATTTTTTGGGAGGACTGAAGATGAAAGGAATAAAGAATATATAAATTGAAAAGAAGAGAGAAAAGTAGAGAAAAGAATGTCCAAGACACAGACAAGAAATTAATCTTCTCAAGGAATGCAACTGATCTGCCAAATTACTGCATCACCTTTCTCTGGTTTGTTCACTCTAAATGATGAGGCTTACGAAGCTGCTGTATCGGCGATGGAGCAGAAACCTGGAGACTAACAAATTGAGGACGACGCAGCGAGCGCTGGTAAGGAAAATGGTAGGTGTAACTTTAAGATACCAAAAGAAAGCAGAGTGGATCAGGAAACAAACCTGGGTTAAGAGAGAGAGAGAGAGAGTCTCATGAACGGCGCAGCCGTTGCACTCCGCGCTGTCGGCCCTCCCTATCTTAATTGAGTAGGCATTGGTGAAGGCTACGCCCAGACGCAGATGGCACAACACTGTACCTTCCTCCATAGAAATACCAGAGGGTAGCCGCAGTCGTGAAGATGGATCGAGAGAATATAGTCGATGATGTGTGAACTGTGATGACTGCCACTTCTGGAGTTTCATATCCTGCGCCAGCTTACTAAGGTATCTAGCTGAGTCAATCCTAGATAAAAGTACGGACACAGGGTTTGTTTGTACGTGTGCATTTCTTGCTGCTTCATCGACGAGGTAGTTGCCAGAGATACCACAATGACTTGGTATCCACTGGAACACAACGTTATGTTCGTGTTCGGTCGCATAGTGCAGCATTTCTCTGGTCTCCCATACCAGATGTTCGTACGACCCACGATGAAGTGCTGACGAAAGACATTGTAGAGCCGCCTTCGAGTCACAGAATAGTGCCCATTGATTAGCCGGTTGTTGCTTGATATAATAGATGGTACCTCGCAGGGCAACAATTTCCGAGCCAGTCGATGTGCCCACGTGACATTGTTTGTAAGTAATGTTGATGTGTCGCGATGGAATAACGGTGGCACCGGTGGAGCTAGTCTGGCTGGTAGATGCATCCGTGTATACGTGAATTTTGTCAGCGTAGAAAGTGTGTAAACAGTGCAGAGTCGCTTGCTTCAAGGCCAAGGCAAAAAGGACTTTTCTATTTCTGATTCCTGGGACGGGAAGGTGCACGTCGGGTTGTTGCAGGATCCACAAGGCGGATGGCAAACGCGCCAAGGGTATAAAACCGGACGGTAGCAAAGTGC
This sequence comes from Rhipicephalus microplus, assembly GCF_013339725.1. Classification (NCBI taxonomy): domain Eukaryota; kingdom Metazoa; phylum Arthropoda; class Arachnida; order Ixodida; family Ixodidae; genus Rhipicephalus; species Rhipicephalus microplus. The sequence continues at coordinate 27,983 of NW_023611030.1, forward strand.
GTTGGGAGCTGACGACCTTAGAGAACGACGCCTGCGTTCGTTCTTCTGGCAGAAATGTCAAGTGGCTCGATACCATCCGTGAAATGTGCCGAATATGTGCGCTCAGCACGTTGGTTGTGACGTAGGTCATAACCGGATGTTCCCGAGCCAATATAACTGTTCCAGCGGTTTAGGTAGTTAGTGGCAGGCCGAGACAAACACGTAGTGCCTGTGCTTGCACGCTCTGAAGTGTTCGAATATCGCGCGGTACACCAATAAAAAGTGCTTGGTAAAGCTGTAGCATGGAACTCAATGACGAACCTCATCTTTTTCCAGCGATGACTTCCAGGACGTGGGCAATATATACCAGCTTCGCTTTCAAGCTAGTCACGTGAGGGCTTCAGGAGAGGTCGCGGTCAACAATGACAGCTGGAGAACGATGGCTACGCTTGCAAGGGATGGGCTGGCCATTATTGGTTGTCGGGTAACTTGTCATCGCCTTGCGCGTGAAGGTCACCAATGCACATTTTTTTCTTGAAATTGTTAGGCCTTGCGTGCGAAGATAGTCACATGCTTGTGATGCTGCCCTCTGTATCCCTGCTCGAACTTGTAGGCGTGTCAATGCAGATGCCCAAACACAGATGTCATCGGCGTATATTGAAACACTGATTGTTTCCGGGAGAGCTTCCGCCAGGCCAAGCAAGGCAAGATTGAAAAGATCTGGGCTTAAAGCGCCACCTTGCGGGACGCCATGGCACGTGTAGTGGTCTGAAGTCGCGCCATCTTCAGTACATACAAAAAAGGATCTTCCTGTCAGGTAGCTTCAGATCAATCGAAACATTCACCCTCTAAGTTAAATGAACAGCAGTGCGTCTGTATAGCTTGATAGGAAGCGTTGTCATATTTACCTTACACATCAATAAAGAGCGCAAGTGCTAGTCGTTCCTAAATTTTTGCTGATCTACTGATGACACCAAATCGCTGACGTTGTCAATAGATGAACGGCCTCGTCAAAATCCCGCCATGGAATCGTGGTAAATGTACTGCCGTGAAAGGAACCATTCCAGACGCGTGAGAATCATGCGCTCCATCAGTATCCCATCGCAGCTGGCGAGAGCTACATGCCGGTATGATGTCAGCACCAGAGGGAATTTCCCAGCTTTTATAAGTGGCACAAGACGGCTCTGTTTCCGTTCTTGAGGTACGGTGCCATCTTCCCATGACCGATTAAATAAATTTAGCTGTTGTCGTCTAGCTGTCCGGCCTTTGACACAGAGCCGTATACAATATCCCTTCGGGCCCTGGTGAAGAAGAACGCCTACACAGTGCCAGTGCAGCTTCTAGCTCTTCCATAGAAACGGAGCATCCATAATTATATCTCGTGGACCGATATATCGCATAAAAGCACATCGGAAAATAGGACTGTCCCGCCGTGATGCTCGCGCAAAAATTCCCTGCAACGTCAATTTCACGGCGGTTGAGACAAAGTGCGAGAGCCTTGAAGAGATGACGTTGCATGGCGCCTGAGCGAATACCCTGTAGAGTTCTCCATACATGAGACAATGGCTTGCGTGGGTCTAATGACTCGCAGAAGCTTTTCGATCTTTGATCCTGCAGCTCGTCTATTCAGTGTTGTATTTTTTCTGCAGACGCCTTGCTACTCTAAAATCAAGAATCGACTTGGTATGCCTGTATCTTCTCTCAGCACGTCTACGTTACGCCCGAAGCCTTTCTAATTCGGTGTCAAGCTCCGTGTGTTTCTGTGAGCGTGTGAAGTCGCGCGTACAATTTTTCATTGCATCTGCAATTACTTCTTCTAACCCACACAAGGAATGATTTTTGCACGTGTCCTCTACTTGGTCTTCATAAAGTGTCCACTGTATATACCGAATGACCGGCGAGGACGAAGCCTCTTGGCCATCAATGCTGACATATGTTGGAATGTGGTTGCTACCATGGGTTTTGATATTTCTAAACCACCGCAATTTTGAACTTAGGCAACAAGACACCAGTGTCAGGTCGAGGCAGCTGCTGTACGTCGTTCGTCGCAGGTATGTCGGGCTACCATCACTCAGAAGGTGCAGGTTGTATTTTGACACAAACGATATCAGTGAGCGCCCCTTCGAGTTTGTCCTCAAGATTCCCCATATCGGATGATGCGCATTGAAATCACCAGATATAATGCATGGGTCTGAAATAGCTGCCACAATGTCTGTTATTCTCTTACAATCAAATGGACTAGCTTGGGATATATATACGCCTGTAAGTGTAAAAGACAAACACTTCTTCTTCAGAGTAATGCACACGTACTGGTTCTTGTAATCTGGCGGTATAGCATGGACGAAATAAGTAAGCTTCTTACGAATGTAACAGTAACTTTGCTGCTACTTCCATTCGTGGTTGAGGTGAAAGGCTCGTATCCTGATATACTTATAGTCGATGAGTTTGGCTCACAGATTACCATTATCGGGAAGCGGTTATTAAACACTACCTGCTGGAATTCCGATATTCGTGGCCTCAGGCCTTTCACATTCCAATATATTATGAAGGCGTTCCGAATATCATCTGCAAACGATAGCTGTTTCCGTTGATAAGCCATGGTTCTGCTGTTCATCTTCTTAAGCAATCGACTTCTGAAGGTTTGCTAGAACCGGGCTGATGGTATCCAGCAGCTGCAATGCGCTTCGTACTATTGGTGTTTGCACCCTCTCTACGAACACACGAATGGTACTCACGAGGGAGTTGACCATGGCGACTATTTGTTTATCCTCCTCTGTTGGTTTAGAGAATTCGGACGAGAAGCACTTCACTGCTAAAGTCTGATGCTGCGCTCTAGAATCGTGTAGACGAGGGAGTTCGGATCAGGCGTCAGCTGTGTCGCTGTTGGCGGCTTCTTTATCGGTCGACCCGACTGCGCTTGTTCTGGGAGACAGAAGTGGAGGCGACTTTGAGCGTGGTTCACGAGACAACGGTGTCTTGGATGTCTTGGAGCGCCGTCGATGACGCGATCGTCGTCGTCTAATGGATGTGGCTGCTTCACAGTTAGACGAGTGATCCCAAACCATTTTCTTCAGCACTGCCATTTCCTATCGAAAAATCTTATAGACCTTGGAAGATGCATTGTGAGTCCCATCACAATTCCAACATTTCTGAGTATTGGACTAACAGGTGCTAGTGGCGTGAGGTTCAGTGCATCGGGCACAAACGGTGTTTGTTCTTGCACACACTGCTCATGGACCCAACTTCGTACAATTCCGCACTGAAGTGACCTTAGTACGAAGGGAGGAACAGCGTGTCGAAAGTGTCCCACCTTCACGTGTGACGGGAGGGTTTCACCCTTGAATATGATCTTCACGCAACGTAACTTGCCGAGACGAAGAACACTTGTTATGATGGTGCGTTCTGTAGCGGCTTCATCAGGATTGGCAGTGTGTTGAAAATGGTCTCGTCAACATCATAAATTACTCCAGCGATGACTTCTTTGCCGAGCGGTATGTGAGAGCGGACTGCTATGCTATTGAGCTTTGTGACCTTGCGCATATGTCCAGCGCAGCCGCGTGGTTAACGTCAATGGCTAGAACATTCTTGCACGTGTTCACTCTGACGTCTTTTATTTCGTTTGGCACCAGTGCCTCCAGTTGTGCAGACACTGCTTGCCTGTTGAGGCGCCTCATAATGTCCGTGGCGAGCACTGGCATCAGCAGGACGGTGAATGCCTTGATACTACGTGAAGGTCTTATGATGGACACACTCGAATCAGATGGCATGCTCAGAAAACCGTCTCTTAGCCTTGCGCTTCTTCACCAGCTCAAAGGTGTCGTCACCAGACTTTTCACTGCTGACATAACAGTTCTTGGAACCGTCACTGTCAGTGTCGCTCTCGGCGCCGTTGCGCTTACTGGAGGCGGCTTCCGCGGGATTCGTGGGGTCTGGCGGACGTGTCTGCGACTCCATCTCCATCGCAGACAGACAGGAAGCCGCACTTGGCTGGTGAAAAGAATTGCTATCCACAAAAAATAGAAAAAACTGAGGGACTCATCTTTCTGTCAGAGAGACACGTCGTCTTCCTTGAATCAAGAAAAGGAAATGCACATGGGCTGTGCTTGTAGCGCGCATGCAGGATAACCGCTGGCCATAAGGGTAACTGACTGATTCCCAGAGAAGGCAAGCCGGTTGGGGATCGACAGATAGTTGTGGTGGGCAGATGGAGGTTAAGAAGTTTGCAGGTATAAAGGGGCAGCAGCAAGCACAGGACCGAGCTGACTGGCCGAACATGGAGAGGGCTTTTGTCCTGCCGTTGACGCAGTCAGGCTTATGAGGATGATGATGTGATGAATAATGATGGATGGAACGGATGGACAACGCGTGCGTCCCACTCATTGACGCCTTCAATATGCTGTGATCTATTTTTCAAAAAGAGAACTGAAATATTTCGTCATACACACATTGCTTTGGTGGTGAATGAGTTCATGGTGGAGGTTCAATTGGGTAGGCGGCGTCACCAGCCTCAATCGGCATGCGCAACAGCTGGCCTAAGCACTGGCCCGGGCACGCTCACATGCGAGGGTGTCCTGGCCTGTGTAAGCGGCTAGGTACGACTCGTCCTCGTCGCGCTCGTCCTCGTCTTCTTGTGTTCGTTGTCTGAAATTTTGCGCTGAGAAGTTTAATATAATAAGACTCATAGGCAACTCCCCCGTACAGTCCTCTCAGCTATTATGGAGTGGCATGGGAGAACGAGATTCTGCAGACGGGCAATTTAACCAAGATAACCCGTTTGGCGTGCTCTAAGAGGTAAAGAGAACTAGAATACAAAAGAAATCGGGACGAGTAACAGCAACAGAAACTGCCGTGCTGTGGAAAAATAACACAACAATGTGCACCAATCTGTGGCCATGCACATGCACTGATGTCATTTTTGTACAAACCTTTATAAAACTATATAGTATATTTAGTTCAGATGTATTTATAGGCCTCCATCATAGAATGCCATTATATTTATTTTGGTAGTCATAGAAAAAGGTACATGAATAAGAGGACCCCCTTTAAAGATTGAGTTGGCCGTAGGAAGGACAGGCAACCTAAGCATGAAACTAGTGAAATTTTTGCGATCATGTCAGTTTTTTGGGGAATACGTGAGGCTGTTTCTAATATACCATGCTAAAACTGACATACTTATTTATTTATTTAGAAATAAATCAATAAATATTTTCTTATTGATTTGAGCATATTGCTGACCAACATTTGTGGGCCATTATAGGGAGCGAGTACATTCAAGTAATAATCAATATATATAAAAACACTCAAGAAATGTCAACTGTCAACAATAACAACAAAAACAAAAACATCAATATCAGCATGACAAAAAAGAAACAAAACCTCAACACATTATCCAAACATTTTAGGTGATGTAATTGTCAAGCACTGTTCAAAAGTCTTTGCTGCCGTGCACTCAGCAATATGTGCAGGCAGTGTATTCCAGATTTCAATGGCATCGGGAAAGAACGACTACCGAAAGACATTTGTGCTGGTAGCATTGTTTTAATGGCTGCACTGTGGTTTGGTTTCTTCTACTGATTCTACCAAGTTTTCGTATATACATATTGTTATAAGTATTTATTCAACACTGCGAAACTGAAATAATGTTTTGTCTGTTCCTCTTCCGCATAATCTTGAGCAGTTACAATTACATGAGTGTAGCAATTTAGTAACTATAACTTGCCTGCAAGTCTTTGAATCTTTCCAGCTCAATTATCAGGTCGTTTGGTGAGACTCCAAACTATGGCCGGGTGTAATTAAAATTTTTATATACCACCTTTTTTACGTCTTTGGCTGCGTTTTTGTAGTTTAACTCGAAGAAAAACCGCTTTTGTAAGAGAAACACACATTTCAATGACCAGTTCAGGTCATTCGATATTGCCACAGAAACTAATTACACTATCCGATACTATGAAGAATGAGCGTCTACAGACTTGTGCGCACTTCTGCTTGTGGCCACACGACCTATGCCTCTTGTTCACGGGCACGAGGCAGTGTGTGTTGGAGCTGCGAAAAAGAAGAAGGCGCGTTGGCGGATGAACAGTTTTAGGGGCGAAGCTCTTTATGGCGTGGCTTGTGCGTTCCTCGTAGTACGTAACCACCAGTGGCACATACCCGAAATAGCGATCCTTACGATGTTGACCTCCAAGGTGGTTCCGGTGAGAGATTTCTTCTGTGCGTTGTTGAACAATAAAAGATAGTGCTCAATGCACTTGTTAATGGCTGCTAAGGGGGAATGAGAGACAGGAGCATTCGGCCTTTGGGTAACGCGCACGCTGCGATCCCCATGAGCAGCTATTGGCATGTACATTGAGCACGATCTGACAAGAAAGGGTTGCTACGTTATACTCGCTGGGTGTAACCTCCTTGGTTTTAGAAAGGTTTAGCGAGCGTTGGGCCGCATAGCCATGAATACAGTGAACTAGTATATACCATGAACTCGAGGTGGTTAAAGGTGGGAAGTAAACCCGAAGCGCAAGCCGTAAGAAAGTGTGCTTGGGCCACCTCCCGTTTAGTCCTTGAAATGTCCGCTCTATGGTGGTGCTTCTGCATGGAGAATATATGATGAAAAGATGCGAGATGGGGGTACTTGGAGTGCTGAATAGATGGACGAACGGACACACAGCCAGATGCATGGATGGAAGCATGAACGGACGCAGGCGCGGATGCATGGACGAACGCAGGGACGGACGCACGAACAGACGCACGCACGGACGGGTGCATGGACGCATGAACGGTTACACAGACGTACGCAGGAACGGACGGAAGCAAGAACCAAAGGACGGACGAATGCTTCGCCCCACTCCTCATCATTCACTCCGTGGATATGCTGCCATTTTTTTTTGTTTTGGAACGCTCTAGCGGCTTCTAGCATTTTCTTGCCCATAATTTTCAGGGCACAAGTTCACCCATAATAAACTAGTTTTTGGTGTTTCTTCTCTTGGACCAGTTACATTCCGGTGGAGGTGCTGGGTATCATTGGAAGGCCCCTTGGCGCAAGAAAATGAAGCCCCGATCTTCAACGATTGGAACCTGGTGAACTGAGTCCGGTACACCAGCGTTCAAGCCACCGCCTTCGAGGAGAGTCGCCGAAATTCGCAACCCTCCCAGTACTCCAGCAACGCAAGCAGCGTCCACAGATTGTGTAACGATGGTTTGCCAGGGTACATCATCGGAACTTATCCTGTCCCCACCATGCTTGCCTGAGCTCTTCCACGGCGACACGTTCGAAGATGTAGAAAATTGGTTAGAACACTTCGAGCGGGTTGCGAAAACTAACGGCTGTGGTGAAGCTAGGAAACTGCGTCACGTGTTCTTCGCATTGGAGGATGCAGCGAGGACGTGGCATAAAAACCACGAAGCGTTCATACCAACAAGGGAAGAATTTCGACATCGTCAGCTTCATCGTCAGCGTGATTAGCGACTGCCTACGGCACGCCGACGGACTTGCCCGGAGAAAGACGTTGCTTCACCTATAGAAACTTGGAAGGTGGCACCAAGAATCTGCTCTGAGGACACATGAACTTTCATAAGATTCAGTCAGCGAAAAATAAGAATAAAGCCTAAAACTGGGGTGCAGCGCCTAATTTTCAGCCGAGAGACCCATTCATAATGGTGAAACGGGGTAGGTAGCAGTGCGCAACCCTCGGTTTCGCCCTCATTCGTCAGCCTTAATTAAAACTTGCTTAATGTTCTCCAAGCTCTGTGAAATAGCCCATAGTGTCACTACACTCGGCCGAGAACATTCTCCTCATCCGTCTCAGCCAACACAACAACTCAGCTTTCTCAGCTTTCCTCAACTTCATATCACCTCTCTCTTCATATCGTTTTTGCGGTAAATAACGAGCGACGCCAAAAGCTCTTGGAAGTGGAAGACACGAGTCATATATCGAAGATCGTACAGAATATACATGCACCTGCATGTATATTGCAATTGCATGTATACTGCAAATATTAAATAATTAATTATTAATTATTATTAAATTATTTTAATCGTTATTTCCACTTCAGGAAGTAGAGGGCATGGGAATAAAAAGCTGTTGCGAGCTTGACTAAGCTTCCCAGCCGATTACAGTTAAGCATGCAGTGAGGCATAGAGAAGCAGTGTTCATTAGTATAAACACACCACAAAGTATACATTATTTTACACACAATAAAAAAACATCAAAAATAAGCTAAAGCTGGCACTTTAGACATCAGCTCACCAAAAAGCATGAAGTGCAGACTTGCAACAATAAATGTAAAAATCATTCTGTGTCAATGTCAAAATCATCGCTAAGTTTGAGATCAAAGGTGGCAGTAGCAGGCAGCGATCCGGCAGTGCAGCAGGAGTAACAAATAAAATGATTTTCAGGCATCCTCAAAGGATTGCCAACTCTCGTGCGCCCCAAGGTGCAGTATTAATGACATTGGCAAAGGCCGCATGAGGTTTGTTGAAGCAGAGGTTCCAGAGGTATCTGCTTGTGCATACTTGACAGTAGTGGCATGTAACATGCGTATAAACAAGACTCAGCAGAGACTGGTTGAATGAACTAATTTTAAAACCCTATCCAATAGCAGCCTAATTATAGCATCCTATCGCTTACTTCAACCTTCCTTATCACAGTTTCTCAGTGAACGACCTTAATCGACGTTTTAGGTATAGTGACTGCCCTCGACTACTCGCTTCTCGTCTCGCCCTATTTCACGATCCTGCATTGTCATCGTAAATGATGTCACAGTAAATAAAAGAAAAAAGGCCATTCAGTTCCTGCACTGAAATTTTTCGGCACTTGCATTACTACGACATCGGCACGAATCACCAACGCAGGTTGCGATGCCAGAAACGTCCCACTGCCTTCGGACATATCTTTGCCATTGCGTTTTGCTATTATTTGGAAATATCTTCACGTGCATGTACATGATGACCTATTATACAACTTCTGGCTATATTTATGGGCAATTTTTCATTTGTGTTGATTACTGAGCACATTTTATCACTACAGCCCACGTGTAGGCATTTTGATGTCATCCTAAAATGGCGCAAAAGAAACAAAATATGCCGCAGTCATAAATGACAATATTCATTTGGATCTAAGTTATCAATTATCGAGCCACCGAAAGAACCAAAATATTGTTGCGATGGGTTCTTTCGAAAGGTCCTATATTCCAAGCTTGTTTTTCCTTGCTTAGGGGACAGTAGCAAGTTATATAAGGCTATCTCTTTGCCTTATATACCGATATTTTGGCTGGCGTTCAAGTGTAGAGCACATACTTAATCAAACTTGTTATGAAACTGGGGAGTATAACTGCGTTCCGCGACACCCCACAAGCTGTCGCAAGTTTGAGAAAGGTTTTGGACGGCATAATACGAAAAGATTATCGCGGCAACAACATCAAAGATACAGCCGTAATATTGGGCAGCTGTTGGGCATTGCGTAAACACTTGAGTATGCAATACCACTAACCTTCTTTTCACTGAAAAATGCGCAACCAGTTGGGCAGGCCTGGACTAAAGAGGTCGTACAAAGGAAGATGAACAGTATCAGATATGTAATTGAAGCGGACGTGGCAGTTGCAGCGTGTGCTTGTTAAAGTTCTTCACACAACGAGTTTTGGTAGAAAACTAAGTTCTAACTATTATACCGCTTTGTTGCAGCATAGTAATGAGGGAATATGGAGAAATAGCGACAAAAAATTAGTATCGAACCTCTTAATGCCACGCGAGGTATTGTGAGTAAGGCTGATCTGTTACAGCCAAAATGTACCTGGCTAGGTTCCAGCGGATCACACACGTCAACAAAATATAGCGTAGAGAAACGGTTCTCGGCCGTCCTCGCCCTGAGCCCCTCACAGCATGGCGTCGTGTGGGGCTCATTAGGTTGCATGGCTTAGTGTACTCATAAGCATACGACTAATTATACCACGCCCCGCCGCGGTGAGCTAGTGGTTAAGGTACTCGGCTGCTGACCCGCAGGTCACGGGATTGAATCCCGGCTGCGGCAGCAGCATTTCCGATTTCGGTGTAAATGCTGTAGGCCCATGTGCTCAGATTTGGGTGCACGTTAAAGAACCCCAGGTGGTCGAAATTTCCAGAGCCCTCCACTACGGCGTCTCTCGTATTCATGTGGTGGTTTTGGAACGCTAAACCCCTCATATCAATCATTAATAACTTATTATTCCATTAAGTATTGTATTTGCAATATCTCCATCTAAATGTGGCTACCAAGACACTTTCGTGGGTTTGGGACATCACACTACTTGGCTGCATGTCACATAAAAATTTGGAATTCAAGACACTTCATTGAACGGCTTCATGTATAACGGAAAACAAAATGCACGCGTCTCCGAAAAGTGAATAGCAATGGCTAGTCAACGACTATTGTAAAGGGTTTGTGATAGTACGTGTTTTTATTGCCGAGTAAAAAATATGATTTATGTTAGTCTATCCTAAATGTTTTTTTTTATTTTGATCTTACGTTTCAATAATAGCAACGTGACCACAACAGAAGACAAATAATAATAAATAATATAACGTGACCACAACAGAAGACAAAGGTGGGTTCTTAGATGCATCGCCCTGAAAACAAAAGCCACAACCCAAAAGACTACTGTTCATTAAAAAAACGTGATAGAAGGAGCAGCGTAAACGAGACAGCGAGAGAAGATTGTTGAAAGGTCGAAATGGCTTAAGTAAGCAACGTCACACGAAATAGAAACGTAGGTTGCGCGCAGTCGATGAAGAGGAAGGCTCTTTGGGTGCGGAGAAGCAACAGTGGTGATTTCTGGTTTCCTCAAAGCCGGCTTTACCGCATCGAAGTAGGAAAACACTGAGTGTTTTCCTACTTCGCCTACTTCGCCGCCGCCGTAAGCTATGAAAAATACAGCAACAGAGCTGACTTAGAAAAGCGAGTTTCTGTTTTAGCGTTGTATAATGCGCACACACGCACACACGTTCGTGCACCGTCTTTTACGTAGAGCTATACGGTCTACCTAAGCGGATCAGAACCACATATTGTGGAACGCCTAACAGCCCAACTTTTTTTTTTACCCTTCAATAAACACTTCGGGGCGCTTTTTATGTGAGTTGTCAAGAATATCACTAAAGTCTTTCCCGCGTTCCTCCTTGAAAGTTCGCACTTTCTAAGTGCATTTTTGCTCTGCTGCTTTTATCTTGAAGGCTGAAGGAGATAGCGCTAAATGTAAACAGCCGAAGTTCTGAAGTGCGCCGGTGCATTAGATCCCAAATTTGCTTATATTCCTAGGTGCTCTTCAATATAGCAAGCGAAAAGGATATTGCTGCTGATACAAAACCATGACTACAAAGTAAAAGCTGTGACCGTAGTATTTTAGATTTTGCCGACGTATTGAAAAGCAGTATGGTCCGTGGGGGAGCAGTGGTTGGGGTCATCAGCTTCAAACCCAAGGCCGTGGTTCTGTTCATGGCATGCCATAGACACTACCTAGCATCACCTCGATAAATCATATAAATTACGTACAAGGAACCTACAAACAACCTCATCCCTCAGCGAAGTCATTGAAGCAATCTAGAAGAAGGAAAAGTGTTTGAGAATGTTCTAGTTTCTCTGTTTCAAGGCTTTCGCAGCTTAGTGCTCAGTGCGAGTTTCACCAATTTACAGGGGCGAAGCTCCTTGAAGCGGCCACCGTTCGGTCCTCGTCGTAGTGCGTAACCAGTCTTACGTTTTGACCTGCAAGGTGGTGCTGGTGGAAGATTTTTGCTGTGTGTTGTTGAACAATAAAAACTTCACAGCGTGCGCGTTCACTAAATCCGAATTCTCCTGTCTCTCATTCCCCGTAAGCAGCCATTTGCATGCACATTGAGCACTGTCTGATAAGAAAGGATTGCTACGTTTTACTCGCTGGGCGTAACCTCCTTGGTTTTCGAAAGGCTTAGCGAGCGTTGGCCGCAGTGCCATGAATACAGTGAACTAGTATATACCATGAACTCGGGGTGGTTACAGGTGGGAAGTAGACACGAAGCAAAAGCCGAATTCTCTTGCCTCTCATTCCCCATTAGCAGCCATTGGCATGTACGTTGGACACTATCTGACAAGATAGGGTTGCCACGTTATACTCGCTGGGAGTAACCTCCTTCGTTTTAAAAAGGTTTAGCGAGCGTTGGGCCGCAGTGCAATGAATACAGTGAACTAGTTATACCATGAACTCGAGGTGGTTAAAGGTGGGAAGTGGACACGAAGCGCAAGCCGTAAGAAAGCTGCGGTTGCCTCCTGTCGTTTAGTCCTTGGAATGTCCGGTGGATGGCGCTGCTTCTATATGCGGAATATATGATGAAAAGATGCGAGATGGTGGTACTTGGAGTGTTGACTAGATGAACGAACGGACACACAGACAGATGCTTTGATGGACGCACGAATGGCTGCACGGACGTATGGACGCATAGACGGACGCAGGATCGGATGGATGGACGAACGCAGGGACGGACGCATGGATAGACGTGCGGACGCACGAACAGACGCATGCACGAAAGGGCGGATGGACGCATGGATAGTCACACATACGGACGCATGTACGGACTGAAGCAAGAACGAATGGACGGACAGATGCTTCGCCCCACTCTCCATCATTCACCCGTGGATATGCTGCCATTTTTTTTTTATTCTAAAGCATTTCTTGGCGAGCTGCATGTATTTCGTGCTGATCTATCTATCTATCTATCTATATCTATCTATCTATCTATCTATCTATATCTATCTATCTATCTATCTATCTATCATCTATCTATCTATCTATCTATCTATCTATAAGTTAGTTTATCTATAAGTTAGTTTGTAAACATATAGTTTATCCGAGTGTTGCTAATACTCAAGTTGCTTTTGGCTAAGAGTGCCGGCAGTGCGCAAAGAAATGCTTCTGTTTAATAATGTGAGATTGTTGTCGCGTAAGTCACCAAACCTTTTTCTTCAGTCACGTGTGGCACGTGCCCCCATACCATGGCCTACTGAAAGTGGCTACGAGCCACAGGCAATTTCTAGCTTGTATCAGTCCAGGATTGGTAGCACCAGGCATTATTATTTTGTAGGCGGTCGTCGCGTTAGGGAACTTATGCCGCAGCACACGCAAGGCAGGCGTCGGCAGCGTCATCGCCTATCAAAAATCAAACAGATGGAAAGATTGAACGGCTGGATTGAACGGATGGAAAGATCAAACGGATAGAAAACTTAACCCAGCTGTCGTGCGTGGCAGTCACGTATGTCACCACAGGTCTATGCTGTAGCTTGAAACCACTTAAGGATTAAAGCGTATAATGGCACCACCTCCCAGCAACGTGAACCATGGTCGTAGTGTTCGCTTGCAGCTTTGAAAACAATGTAATAAACCACCACCATCATCATCATTAGCCTGACTACGTCCACTGCAGGACAATGGTCTCTCCCATGTTCCACCAGTTAGCCCGGTCCTGAGCTTGCTGCTGCCAATTTATACACGCTAACTTCTTCATCTCATCTGCCCACCTAACCTTCTGTCTCCCGAACCCGCTTGCCTTCTCTGGGAATCCAGTCAGTTACCCTTAATGGCCAGTGGTTATCCTGTATACGCGCTACATGCCTGGCACATGTTCATTTCCTCTTCTTGATTTCAGCTACGATATCCTTAACCCCCGTTTGTTTCCTAATCCACTCTGCGCTCTTCTTGTCTCTTAAGGTTACACCTACCATTAATAATAACATTATATCTTAAACACTATGACTCACCAAGCCAAGGTGAACCGTTTTTCTACCCGCAAGACTATAGGGCGAAAAATTCGTTTTGGCATATGCGTATCATCGCACCGTAGCCTGTCGCTCTTATATATATATATATATATATATATATATATATATATATATATATATATATATATATATAAAATACGTTGTTGCTGTAACCTAAATACCAGCGTCAGTCTTCAACATAAACACTTGGTGTTTTTGTCGGTCGATGTCCATGGAAGCCATGAGAAATCGCGTAGCTAAGAAAAGCGGGGGATAGTGGTGGGACCTCCTCCACCCCTAAATTACTTTCTCCAATCGTTTTTTTTTCTAAATATGTACGTGTCCTAATCATCAATGCCTTCAAGAAATGCTCTCTCTTCCCTCTTCTCCTACCTGATTAAAAATCCGGGCTACGATCCTTGTCGGCGAAATGTCTATAACTACTAAAGATTCATGAAGTCTGTCTAAGTGGCAATGCTGAACACAAAGCAACACTTTAAAATGTGATGGAGGCCCCTAGTAGCGTGCTGCTTCACATGACAACGACTCCCTCAATTAGTCAAATGTGCACATTTTTCCCTAGGCATGCGTTGTTCTTGAATTTCAGGAAAACTCCGTCCATTATCAAAGCAATGAAATGCAAAAGAGCGAGCAGTTGTGAACGGAAGACGAATGCGACCTTCATTCTATGTGTCACTGTGTCGCACAGACATGACCATGCTCCAAATTCTTTAATTACATAAACTATGACTATTAGAGAAAGTACCAAGCGCACTTTATATCGGTCAATATCGGAAATCGATCGATATGCTTCACATAAACTGGTGAAGTTTTTATTGATACTTCCAGAAATATCTAAGTGCACTTTGTAAAGGAAGTTCTGTCACTTCTGTTTTTAGTTGTCTTTTTGCTTAAGAGCCTCTGCCTTCTTCACGTGGGCTGGTTTGCAGTTTTGTCTCTTCTCTATCATTTTGTAGCTGTTGAAGCTTTGAGAAATCAAGAAATGGAATGCATATAGCGAGCTTTGCACCGAAAATCTCCTTTCTCTTTCTCCTAAATTATGGTTATGAGGTCCTGAAAGTATTAATATTCTTTTCACTCAGCATGCAAATGCTATCGCCATCTCCGAACTATTTAAAATATGTTCTGATATTTAAACTTCTAGTTCTTTGAACCATTGCACAGGATGTCCCTGCTGCTTAAAAAGGGAAATTTGAATATCAAATAAAACTAAATTACCATTCAAGCACTCGGAACGCACCAAGCCTAATGGTGTCATCATGTGTTTATCACAAACTGGGATATATTCACGTGTCTTTGTCGCAACTTTTCGTTTTTACATTGGATGTGCTTGATGCTCTATGTTTGGTGCATGCTAGCTTACGGGTGAAAGCACCAGAAATGATTTCGTGGGTAGCCATTTATGTGCCGGTTGGCGTCGCACAACGGCTTTGCTGACAACACTCTAAGAGAAAGTAATGAAAGCGTGGAGATCCTACGAGGTGTAGTATGGTGGCGTTGCTTCTCTGTTGTAGTTGCTGTGCACTCGTGTCTACGGACCATTAAAATTTTCCACTTCATTGCCAGAAAAAAAAAGTTAAGTAGCAACGCTCACATGTGCACAAGCGTAACTATAAGTGAAAGCTGTGTAAGTCCGGACTATGCCTTAAAAACGCTCTGTATGAATGGTTGCACTTAGATTCATGAAAAACAAGCTAAAAATCTTCAAAAGTTAAAGGCGTGTTGTTTTACATAAATAATCCAGTTTCGACCGAGAGTTCTCGATTATGGAATAGATTCTTGTTATTCAAAACGCAGACAAGGAATACCTTGTGAGTGAAAGAGAAAGCCTTTTCCGTCAAAAATACCAGAAAAAACAATGTAATGAGCCCGTAGTTACGGCATTGCAAGGAAGACGGCATAAAGTCGTTTTCTGTTATGGCATATTCAAACGCAATGCCTCCTGGGTGAAGCCATTAAGTATATGAAATGCAGCAGAGCCATTTCATTTATAGCTCATTCGCACTTGTGGATCGTGACGTACGGCTCTGGCGTATGACAGAGGTATAAGAGCTTTGCTGACACCTTTGTCGTTGAAGGATAAAAAATGATTACAGCCAGTCAACTGCCACTCTGATGGAACGTATGTCGAGCCTGCTGGGTAGCTTCACAGGAATTGTGTGATGCTGTTAGGCTCGGGCAGTCGGGTACCATTTCTGTCATGGCGATCACATTTCAATGGTGTGCATAGGAAAATACTCAAAATTGAGTATTACTCCTAGAACTATGAAGCAAATTCGATAGCAACTAATTAGAAGGCTTAGTGATGTGAGCCTTACAGCTAACTCCAGTGGGATGCTCTCTCAGGTGACTCTTCGAAACGCTAGCATAAGAAAGTACGCCCGCTATTTGGAGCACCTGTCTTCTCTTTTCGTGTAATGCTGGAACGCGATGTAACCGCCGAAAGCCCAGCACTCACACGGCTACGAGCCGTTTACTAATGTATGTCAAAATAACTACCCTGATATTCACATCTTCATGCTCTTTTACATGAAAAAGAATGGACTGTGTGCTTCATTGCTACTTGAGCCACGAGCGTCAGCAGCCTTCCCAAGCTTTCGTTCGAGCATCAACCACACATTTCACTGGCAAAATTATCCATTTGGGTTGTATGCATATTATGAAGGCGACGGAAAACAAAGAAAATTGAAGGGAGTGTTCATGTGACTGCTATCCGAATGAAGAACATCTGGCCACAAATATCGATGCATGCCAAAAAACTAATTTCATTTGGAATCTCCCACTTTCCAAATCACGCCATTGTTATAGCTCCAAAAACTAGAGCCAAAACAAAAAAACTACATGATTAACGCGTTCTTTCGCAGCATGTTGAGAACTTAGAAAGCAGCTTGACTGTGTCGGGTGATTATTACTTTCCCTGTGCAAGGATATGTGTCATTTTGAACTGCATTATTCTTTTAGTAGGCGTGGTGAGCACCGATGTCTTTTCATATCAATATTTTATAGCTACGGATGACTAGTAACTAGGTACTATTATTTGGATACAAAACAAGCTACGCTGAAAAAATGGCGTAGATAGCCCCTATGATTGAAGTTATTTCCGTGTCATAGTGCGGGCTGGTCATACAAACCAAAAAACATGAAATAAACAAATAAATCAGGTTACATCAGGTTTACATGTGCGTGTAGCCAACTTAGCTGCGGCATTCAGGATTACAATACTGGAAAAAGCGCTCAGACGAGGCAATTATGCACAATGGTGACCAGAACAAACTCAAGCGTAACTTCAAGTACGGCAAGGCATCGCGACGGAGCCGCAGATAACTCCTTTTTATGACTCGACATTTCAGCACTGTCCTATTGCGGGAAACAGTGTCTCTATATGGGTTCGCCTTAAGCACGAAAAGCACAGAACAAATAGATGATGTCAAAGGTAGTCATCTCGCGTAAAAGTCAAGCAGGCTTCGCTTTTAGAACCAATAGAAAGACCGCGGCGTCAGTGTTCAGTTCAGAATAGCCTTCCTATTTGTGGAACAGCTTTGCGTGCCTCCATTCGTTATCCTTTATTCGAATTCATTCAGTGTGCTGTGCACAAGTACCAAATGGCTGAGCTGCCCTCAGTGTTATTGCTTGCGCCGTTTGCACATCTCCAGTCTGTGCCATCCTTTAAAAAAATTCGCCTAGCTTTTGTTGATCTGGTAGCCCGCAAAGTGTAAAAACGTCGGTTTCGTGCACTCGTAAGCTTTACGTTTGAGAAAGACTTTTTCGCGACATGCAGCAGCTAAAACGAAAAAGGGGCCACGATAAGTCATTTGTGCGTATACTTTTAAATATATCTCAGTTAGCTTCATTTTTTTTCTTTTAATTCGTGCGTTTTAGTTTTATTTCAGAAGCTTTTATACGCTTGACAAAATGCTTCTCTATGGGATCTGCAATGGACGCCCGCTTTTCGACGCATACTCTCACCCGCACAGGCACAGCAGTCGGGGAGCGCTTAGGCCGCGTTCACACTGAGCATTCCGGCCGCCGAAAGTGGTCCGAATCCAGTTCGGCGGCGGCAAAATTCGCCGAAAGGGCCCTCTCCACGCCGATCGCTCTCGGACCGATTTTTGCGGCGACTGCCGCCGAACCGGTCACCGCGGACCAATAGGAGCGCTAGTCAAGAAATTTTGAAAAATGGCGGCAAGCCTTACTCACTTGTTATGCTGCAGTGCACGTAACTGAATGTTGAAACCAACGGGAGTTTAACCTACTCTGTGCCTACTTCGCCTCCGTATTTCGTGAAAAAGGTGACCGAGCTTGCTGTTGGCATGACCGAGCTTGTTGCGGTCTTGCAAAGCAAAACGAACCCACCAACGCCACTGGCGTCGGTGGTTTTTCTGCTCTTCGTGCATTACAAGACAGCCACTTGCCAGCAAAGTAAGCAGTACTGTCTTTTCTTGCTTCTTGCGTACGAGAATCGTCGAAGTATACACCACCGGATAGCGTAGTAGCGTTTGCGAGCCGCGACAACAACCGGGTGACAGCACATCCATCCCGCGTTCGCCCCGTAGTAGATGGCATATTCGGCGGCGCGGGGCACGTCCAGTGCGAACGACGCTGCGTTTCGGCGGCAGGGGAATTTCGGTCGCTGTAGAAAGCGGATGTTTCAGTGTGAACTAGGCATTACTGCGGGCACGCGGAAGCATTCCGAAAGTAGTCTTCATGCTCAGACGGTCGTTCAAAAATGGAATTAGACGAGGAGGGACTACGGCGATTCCCAAAACCGTAGCATATGATTGATTCATATGTGGGGTATAAGGTTCCAAAACCACCATATGATTATGAGAGACGCCGTAGTGGAGGGCTCCGGAAATTTCGACCACCCGGGGTTCTTTAACGTGCACCCAAATCTGAGCACACGGGCCTACAACATTCCCGCCTCCATCGGAAATGCAGCCGGGATTCAAACCCGCGACCTGCGGTGAGCAGCCGAGTACTTTAGCCACTAGACCACCGAGGCGGGGCAAAACCATAGCATATGTTGACCCGTCATGTTGGCAGGCTTGAATTCAGACGGAAGCCTTCGTGCTATAAATGTTCGCGCTGGACACGCCGATACGCTTGAAGATTATGTATGGCTTCGTAAAAAAGGGCCTGTATATTTGTTGATGTTCAGTGTAAATGCAAGTTGCTAACGTTGCTAATTACTTTCTTAATGCGGAACTGTACAAATGCCAATAAACCGTGCATAAGGTTGGGTAACATAAGCATCTAGGGAGAATAACATTAAAAGAAAAGCCCAAAACTCAGGGGTCGAAGAGCATAAGTTTGAAAAAAATTCGCAATGCCAAGGCACAATTATGTGAAAAAGACGACTGGGAAACTTATATCCACTCCAATTAGTCGTATAAAGCATATATGTGTTTGTATTAGCATACACGGTGCTCCAGTTCACGATATTGCGATTTATGAACTAGTACGCAGAGCAGCAATATTTATGGTGTGAAAACTGAATCAAAACCTGACCCCTACGTTGCGATCTTTCACCATGCTCTTTTCGGCGAAAGTGGCCCGCTCCCCGCGCCCAGCGTCTTCGATATTACGATTCTCTATCAAAAAACATGCATATTAAAAAGAAAGATAACGCGCATACGGTGCTGAGCGTCGGTTAGCAAAGCGCGAACTCGAGCCTTCACCGAAAAAAAACGAACATATTGACATTGAAGAGTTGGAGTTCAAGTTATTACACTGTAAATAAACA
Source organism: Rhipicephalus microplus (assembly GCF_013339725.1). Lineage (NCBI taxonomy): Eukaryota > Metazoa > Arthropoda > Arachnida > Ixodida > Ixodidae > Rhipicephalus > Rhipicephalus microplus. Next base: position 47,474 of record NW_023611030.1, read on the forward strand.
AACAACATATATAAAACTAGAAATATAGAAGTGTATACCAAGGGCCTGAGCCACCGGGGTGGTGGAAGAATAGAAAGAGACGACGCCATGTTAATTAGGAAACCCCGCTTCGGCGAACACGGCGTACCAACGTAACCCGCGCCTGGGCTCCATGAGAGTGAGACGAAGCAAACGTGGCAGAGTTTTAACAACGAATAAGTTCTCGAATCCAATGGTTTTTCTTCATAGTTTTTTAACGCTCACGCTGACTAGAGACGTGGCGGTCGCATTTAAGAAAAATGCACATATTTTTAACACGACTTAACATTTATGCGGATCTAGCATCGGGAAGAAAACAAACCTAAGAAACAAGCAAATCCAAGAGATAAAGAGTATCAGAAGTTGTTGAGGTCAGCGTGACGACACTAAAGTGAATGATGGTTGGGAAAGGCCCCAAAAACAGAATGTCAATGGTCTAGTAATTTACGGTGTTGCCCCATTTTTGTTTCAATGGCGGAAGAGGACACCGTTCCGGCAATACTCCAATACAGAGGCAGCCCATCAAAATCATTGTGCCAGCAATGAGAGAAAGAGGGTAAACTTTTTTATTTTCCTGCAGATTGCTGGGCTGGGTTCTCACCTAGGAGCTGATTGCTCTATTTGGATTCGCGTGAAACCATGGGAAGCAGGAAATCGAGACACTGAGTGAGTTTTCTTAAGGCAGCATCTGAAACCATCTGCACCCATGTTTTCAGTTTTCACCACTTGATTATTAACGTTATCTATTATATTGTTTATTAGAGCATATTTGGAAATGTATAAGTACAAGGGCTGCGTGTCTTAAATGACTATGTAGTGCATGCAAAGATTGATTCATATGTGAGGTTTAACGTTCCAAAACCACCATATGATTATGAGAGAGGTCGTAGTGGACGGCTGCGAAAATTTACACCACCTGGTTTTCTTTAACGTGCACCCAAATCTGAGCACATAGGCAACAGAATTTCCACTCCATCGAAAATTCCGCACCCACAGCCGGGATTTGATCCCGCAACCTGCGGGTCAGCAGCCGAGTACCTTAGCCGCTATAGACCATCACGGCGGGGCTTCATGCAAAGATGAAACAGAGGATTCTAAGGACTGCATCTCACAAAAAAGCGGAGAAAGTGAAGTCATGGTAGCACGCTAAGGAAGACAAATTCACTCTGTGTCAAGACAGAAGGGTTGATTTCAGTTTTTGTCTAAGCGACCCGTTTTCTTTTCGCTACATTTTTGAGGTTACTGGAAGTAATACACAATACCCTCTTGATCATCCCCCTCCCCCTTTTTTTTCAAGAACTGGTGATCGGGAATTTCATTACCTTTGTTGTTTGTTCATCTCTTTGTATAGTGTGCTGGCTTTCTCACAAATAATACTTCGAGTAAATAAGTGGATAGATGGTAGTAAATATTGCTAATAGTGTCTTGTTTTATTGGTATTCGATAACTTTCTATAAAATCCAGTTCAATACAGCTTTATGTCGTTGAAAGGCTGGCAGTGAGAACGGTAGCTATTGCAACAGAGGGGCTGGAACGTCACGTACCACGGCAGCGAATGCCTTCATCGTTGCCACAACCAGAGCTCTTCAGGTTCACGAAATCTTCGTGATGAAGCAATTCTCATCTTTTGCTGGCTTTTGTTACCAACGTCGATTGTACAATGCCAGGCGATGAGGGGGCTAATGAAAATGTGAAGAGCAGTCTTGCTTCAGTTGGTTATGTAAAATGTTACATGCTTAACCATTTACTCCTCATTCGAACTGTGATTGGATCCGGCCCTCCCAGAGTGAAATTTGACTCCACAAAAATTTTTAAAGCACTTGAGCTACAAAGTTTGTTCGAATTCGCTATGGAACTGTACAAAATAAAACTATCGTTGGAAGGGCATGGTGTGATTATGCCAATAGAATGCCATAAAAAGTATTTATGTTATTTCTTCCGGCGTGATAATTATGAAGATGACAACAGGAACAATGAGAGATGGGAGTTTAAATACGCGTTTCGTCTGTTATTGAATGTAATGCGCTACCCTGTGCCAAGACTAGTGGAGCGTCTGAAGTGCTGACTGATGCTCCTTGGTTTAATCGACATGTACACCTTGCAAAGTGAACCGGGGGATAGCCGCCATGGTAGCGCAGTTGGTGGAGCATCCGATGTGTTATTCGAAGGTGGTGGGTTCGGTTGCTGACCAAGGGAAGTTATCTTTTCGTCAACAATTCTTTTTGTATAATCATATTTCAATTACTTTTATTAAGAACCCCTGTACATTTCCTGGCATTGTTGTCTCTTAGATCTAATTATTATTATGTCTAACAAACCAAAACAAGCCCTTAATTGGACACTTTTTGTATCACCAGAAATTGTAGTAAAAAAATAAGATTATTTCTTGCCCACAAAACTTACCAACAAGTGGTATACATGTCACCTCGTCTTGAATAGGTCTGCTGCGGTAGTCCCACTTCCCAAACATTTTGTTGAGTGCAAATGAATTGCAATAAAAATCGCGAAAAAATTGCCATATCCTACGTACAGTGGGAATCGATTATATGTGAAGGACGAATGAGAAATGTTGATATGTCACTTTAAAATCAGCACAACGTTATGATGTGGAGGTCAATGATGCCGTAAATGGCTTCAGGGCCAAGATTACCATGTTTGAATGCGTCATTTACCTTCGTCATTTATTCACGTCACGTGATACCAAATTCAGTATATGTGGAGCTAGCGAAACAGCTGCGAGCACGCTATGAGAGTGACATGTACATGTTGTTACATGACCCGCGTGTGAGCATTTTCATGTGTGCACCAGTCATATATTTCGTCATCCATTGACATCACGTAACACCAACATTAGTATATGTGGAGCTAGCAGAACGGCCGCAAGTGCATCATGAAGGGTTCAATATAATCCAATGTAGCGTTGACGCTCGCGCACGCTAGCCACAGCGACGCTACGTTAGCAAAACGCGAGCACTCTGTAGTCTGACGCCAGGCGCGACCATCGTCCGTCAGCGCGGCCCGACGGCAACCGGCGTGAAATGCGACATGCTGCATTTAGCGCCGATGCAGTACGCAAACAACACTGCGTCTTCCTCTTTTCGAGATGGAGGGACACCGGACGCACTGAAACGCGCACACCTCAAGCAACGCTGTGCGGCGCATGTATATGGCAGGACCGGTGCCTGGCGTGGCAACGCCGGATAACGCGAATAAATGAACGCAGGTGAGCACGCGCACCACCAATTCACGTCAAAATTTATTGCTGCCTTGACTATGGCATGCGGTCATGTCCTCACATGACACGCATCTCAAGATAATCATGTAGCGAAACGGCTGCGAGCGCATCATGAGTGGGGCATGTAGTCATGTTGTTACATGACAGGCATGTCATGATTTTCTGTCTAGGGTCTGTTGATTGGGTTCGCCATGCAATCATGTCATACCATACCATTTTTGCAACATGCCATGTGAGCGAAACTACCGCAAGAGCAGCAGGACCACGAAATGTAAATCATGGCGTTCATGAAATACATATTATGATTTTCAGATTATGAGTAGTCAAATATGTTCTTCATAGTCATGTTATGCCATACCAAGTTTGGTATCGATAGATTATCGAAACGGCCAGAAGAGCTAAAAGTCGTAGATAGATAGATAGATAGATAGATAGATAGATAGATGATAGATAGATAGATAGATAGATAGATAGATAGATAGACTCGAAGTCGCCGAGTTCCCTAAGAAATGCTTCGCATTTAAAAGACGCTCACATTTCCTTATTGCCTCTAAATATTTATAGCAAGATTTAATAATCTCTTCAAGCAACAAATTTCATCAACTACGCATGTCATGTTAATAGTTTTCGCCATGTCACGTGCCAGTGTTGACAACGTCAGAGCACAGTCATCTACGTAGAGGACCAACGTTCCTAAACTGCCGTGCACCTAAGGCAATTCATGCGTGTACGTCATGCTCACATTACCTGATTGTGCGCCCACGGCAGGAAGATGCAGCAGCGTTCATCTTAAAATTTGACCATTTCCTCGGCACATAGCGTTCTAAATTTTCCTGGTGTGATCGCTGACGCCCCATCCACACATTGCGCTGGTCAGCTCAAATTGTCAGACCTGGTGAGTGGCCCTTTAAGGCCACGTATTGGGTGCATAGCAAATTCAAAGGGGTTTTATACACTTAGTGTTTGAAATATGCACAAGAAACGATGTCGCTGTCGCGTTCGACTCCTAAAGGAGAAGCTTTAGAGCCCTAATATTATCTTTTTTAGTGTTTACCGCTGTTGCCTTACAGAATGTCTAAACATATCATTTTTTGTATTTATTGTGCCTTAATCACAGAAATGATTTGAATAAAAGGATGTCCGAAACCGATAATAATTGTGAATACACTTTATAAGCGACCCCAAATCATCCACCGCCGTCGGCGGCGTCCGCAGTCTTCTCTCTATCTTTAAAAGAAAGAGGACTTGGCGGGCCGCAGCGCGACTCTACCGAACGGTGGTGGTGGTAGTGGTTAGAAGAAGAGAAAAGGCACCTAATTTCTGCAACCGGTCGGAAGCACGGCGCAGTGCCTAAGCCACGGACGCGACGCTGATATCGGTGTCAGTAACGCGCCTTATACCCCCTCCCCCTTCGCTCGCTCCTCCGCTCTCCTCGCTCGCTGCAGCTGCGCGCGCACCCCTCTCTCTCGCGCGCCCGCCTTCTCTCTCAGTCCCGTCGAGAGCGGGTCGTGAGGAGGAGTAAAGTTAAAATTCGTTGGCATTCGCCAGTGAGTTAACGCAAACTCCCCCGTGTGATCAAATTGCGATTCCCAGGAACCATTACATCATAAAGGCACCATAGTGTGATTAATAAATATAATAGTGCGAATTAATCAATACCTCTCATAGCATCACCCCGTGTATTCGCCCTTAACCATGTTCACCCTCGGGGAAATGCTTGGGAGTTTTTTTTTTTTCAATACAGCATAGTACTCTGATAAATCTACAATCTCTTTTTTACAGTGTAACCGCACCCCCCTCACCCGTTCTCACGCTGAATCAGTTTTAGCATGAGTATGCCCTTACAAATTTGCGCGTGCCATATTGTACCAAGTACCATCAACTAAATGTATTTATATGGCACACAGCTTCAGAAACCCTGCAATTATTTTGCAGAGTACATACCTATATGAATACTCAAAGAAAAATAGGCGCCAGACCTAGCCTATGAGTCTGGCCTACGATCGTGGAAAGTTATCACAGAAGCCTGTGTCAGTACTGGGCTGTGAACAGTTTAAGTGATAATATCTAACACTCAGAGAGCAGTCCTGCCAGACTGCCAATAAAGTTGTTAGCAACCAAAGGTGAGCAGTCCTAACAAGCCTTGTTTAATATCGTTGATTCCACGCTAAGGCAATCACATCAGAACGGTGCACAAGTATTTATCTGTTAATTAGGCGTATGGGTGATGAGCACTTTGGTTGGATGCGTACCACTTGTTCTATCTTTCTCTCATCCTATCACTGTTACTTTTTCTATTTTTCTTTCCTCTCGCTGCATTGAGAAGCATGTAAGACATAGGTAACTTTTCTCTCATTCCTTCCCCTTTGCTGCCTTGGTATACAAACATGAAAAAGCCACACATAAGAACATCGAAACAGAACGGATGCAGCTCTGTGATGCCCACCCCAAAGCGCGGCTAAGGTGTTGAACAAAATGCAACATAAGAAAAGAATGAAGGGCTCTCGTCAGAAGTATCACTCTCACTCCTGTTGCCACGGGCAACTCGTGTCGAGCTGTGCTATTAGCATTCTTTACGAGCGGTTGCGTTCTTTCCTTCGTAGTTTTTTTTTTCTTTTCGTCTTGACATAGCTTCACGCTACGTCCAAAGATATCTCCGCGACTAAAGACTTGCTGGGACAAAAGGCCCAGCATTTCTCGCGGAGCAGTGTGGATAGCTCAGGTTCTTTGATCGAGGAATTGGTAGGCTTATTCTTATTAGAACACCAAGCTAACCTTCGTCGCTATTCTGCAAATTCTTCACGCAATGTAGCAGGGGTTGATGTAAGAAACGCTAATGAAAGTTGTATACTTCATTTTGCTTTGGCGGGCTAGTTCGCCCTTAATTGGAATTAATCTGTATGAAATGGAAAGTCTTTGATATTTTTCGTGCACCTGCCTTTATATTGGGATCACCGCTGTGCATGGTTTCTGTAACTGGGTTGAAGGTGAGTTGTAGGCTTCTCACAAATTGAATGAATGACGACAGAAAGTGGTAAGATAAAGGCGCCGCCAATATATTTCAAAACTCCACTAAGTTTATATCGGGAAATCAAAATAATGATGCACTATATTTCATCGGATGGTGCAATGTCCTTCATCTTTGGGAAAGTAGAAAACACTTGAGAGCGTATCACGTACTTCGCTGCAAAGGATTCCGAAAGAAAATTCAGTGCCTCTATTCTTAGGTCTAGAGCCACTGCATAAGATATGACGCCATCTGGCTGTAATTCGAACAAAGTTTTAAAGATCTTCAACGGAAAAATTTTGCTCTGACTGTCTGTCTGTCTGTCTGTCTGTCTGTCTGTCTGTCTGTCTGTCTGTCTGTCTGTCTGTCTGTCTGTCTGTAGATTTCTCTGTTCATCCGCCCTCACGATACCTCAAACGGCATCAAGCGGCCAACGTCATCCGCAGCGCCCACCAATATTGCTCAAGGTTTTGCGTTCATAGCTGTGCGATTGTCAATTAAAAAGTAATTACTGCGCATATCTGAGGCGCCACAAGAACGTTTCGAAGTTGTGTATGTCTGCCTTTACACTAGAAGAGGCACCACAAGTAACTCTAAGGAATGTAGCGTTTATCACACTGCGCTGGCAGGGCAACGCGATGCTCAGAAAGGCGTTTTCAACGCTTTTCCACAACGTCACGGTGGTGGCACTGCCCGTCACTGCGTTCTACACCTTATCCCCTCCTAGATGGTGGTGGTGGTAAAAAACATTTATTTCAGAAAAAGTTACTAGAGAGTGCCGACGTGGCCCATCGGCGTGCTAGAGTGGCAAGACCCTATTCCGGGACGCCAGTGGAGCTGGAAGCTGCCCGTGCGCGCTCCACCAAGGAGCGTTGTGCAGCCAAGGTAGAGCAGCCGAGCAGTTGCTCCTCCCAAGCCTCTCTAGTTGAGATAGGAAAAGGGGATGAGAAAGGGACGGGATTAACTGGGCATGATGCTACGACGTGATATGTGTCGGCGAGGACATGACAGGTCGAGCAGGTGCCATTGATTTCCGGCAAAAAGTGCCTGGCGACCGCCGGACTGATAAAGGTGTTCGTCTGCAGGCGGCGTAGCAGTCGTTCGTCCGCTTTCTCCAAACCGCGTGCGGGGTCCGGGTAGAGGCGGCGCGAAGCCCGGTAATAAGCCAAAATTTCGCGAAAGCGCGTCAGGTTGGTATTGCCAGATTCCGTCTCGGGACATGGAGGGGCAACGGCCCGGACAGGAGAAGCGCGGGCAGCGGCATTTGCCGCCTCGTTGCCGGGCAGGCCCGAGTGGCCTGGGGTCCACACTATACGAATGGGATGAGGGTTAAAGCGCCAAGAGGCTGCCTGTAGTAGGCTAGCCGCCAGCGGGCAATGGAACCCTGAAGGTACTGAGAACAGGCCGAGCGCGAGTCCGTCAGGATGGTGCGTGAGGCAGGGTGAGAGGCGGCCAAAGCTATGGCAACCTCTTCAGCGTGCGTTACTGTGTCTGCTCGAAAGGAGAGGCCATCTACGTGTTTGCCCTCTGTAATCACGGCAGCCGTGAAGTGACCCGAGGGGGAGGGACCCGAGACGTCCACGTAGAAAACACCAGGACGATCGGAGTGTCGCGTATGAAGGGCCGCGGCGCGTGCTAGTCTACGGCCAGGATGGAGGTCGGGTTCATATTACGGGGTAGAGGTTCCACCCATAGCTTTTGACGCCAGAGCTCTGGTACCGGCTGCAGAGGGTCTTGGTCAGATATCGGGTTAAGGCCAAGTCTGTGTAGAAGACGGCGCCCTGAAGGCGTCTGCGACAGTCGATTGATTTGGTTAACGCGATGAGCTTCGCGCATCTCTGCAAAGGTGTTGTGTACCCCCAGAGCCGTGAATCGGCTGTTGGAAGTTGCAATAGGTAGGTCCAGAGCGCGTTTGTATACTGAACGAAGAAGGACGTCCAGCTGGTGCTCGTGTCGACGACGCAGGCGAAGGTAAGGCAAGGCGTAGAGGACGCGACTGGTCACAAACGCGTGGGCCAATCGGAGGGACTGAGACCCGCGGAGGCCGCCGCGCTTGGTAGAAACTCGCCGTATCATGCGGCTCACCTGTTCGCTGGTGCGTCTGAGGCCTGCTATTGTGCCCTTTGGATCCAAGGACGATGTGAGGTGAAGGCCAAGAACCCGAATATTTTGCACTGACGGGACGGGCCCGGACGGAAGAAAAATTTGAGGCGGCGGTAGCGGAGAGACTGAAAGAAGAGCCGATTTAGCTGGAGAGCACTCCAGGCCGCATGAACCTGCGTAGGTGTCCACCAGAAGGGCAGCCTTTTGCAGGCGTTCTTCGATTTGCGCTAAGGAGCCGGTGTTGGTCCAGATTGTGATATCGTCCGCATATAGTGCGTGTTGTATTCCCTCGACCTCGCTTAGAAGAGAGGGGAGGTTCATCATCGCCAGGTTAAAAAGCAGAGGAGACAGGACTGCCCCTTGAGGTGTACCCCGCGTGCCTAATAAGTACGGGCCGTGTTCGGTAGAATTAAGGCGAATGAAGGCGGTGCGATGTGATAGAAAGGCGCGAATGTAGTTGAAAGTCTTCTGCCCGCAGTTTGTGGTAGACAGGTTAGTGAGTATAGTGCTGTGTTTGACGTTGTCGAACGCCCCGCGGAGATCGAGAGCGAGCACGGCTTTATCGTTATGGCGCATAGTAGTCGGCTCTATGATATCGTGTTGAAGCTGGAGCAGGACGTCCTGCGCCGACAGATGCGGGCGAAAGCCAAACATCGTGTCGGCAAAGGTCCTCCTGGCCTCCAAGTAGGCGGAAAGGCGTTCGCGAACCATGGTTTCCATGAGTTTGCCTGCGCAAGACGTAAGTGAGATGGGTCTCAGTGCCTCAATACTAACGGACTTTGCCGATTTGGGAATGAATGTCACGACCGATGTGGTCCATTCCGTTGGAAGCGGAGAACCGTCCCATATCGAATTTATAAGTGGAGTAGCGAGAGGTGTGCTTGGTCGGGAAGATTTGCCAGGAGCGATACTGTGATTCCGTCGCGTCCAGGGGCCGTGCCCCGTCGCATTTTCGTGAGTGCAAATCGTAAATCAGAAAGCGTGTATGGGGCGTCGAGGTCGGTGTTAGGGGCGCCGGAATACGTATATGCTGGGCCTGCGGGATCAATTGTGCGGCAGATGTAGCGGTCACAAAGTTCTCGCGCGAGTTCATCCGTAGTGCCCTGAAAGGCATGCAGAACACGGTGGAGCTGGCGTTGCGTTTCTCCCCTGGTGGTGGAGGGATCGAGAAGGCTTCTAAAGAGTCGCCACGCACTCTTAGAGCTCATCTGGTTTGCAGCCTTCGAACAGGTGTCTGCCCAGTTAGCATCGGAAAGTTGTGCGGAGTATGCGGCCGCCTCTGCAGTGAGCGCCTCAATGCGAGCGCGAAGTTTCCGATTAAGTTTGTTGCGTTTCCAGCGCCTTATGAGCCCGCGGCGAGCGTGCCAAAGATGTAGGAGGTGTGGATCGATTGCAGGAGTCAAATTAGAGGTTGCAAGGGTGCGAGTGTTCGCTTGTTTCATATGAAGAGCGTATGATGCCCACGCTGCATATTCGGTCGAGGAGAGGCCGGCGGGGAATGGTTGCATTCTGAACTGAGTCCAATCGGTGAGACGGGCTTGGCCCCAGTGTTGGCGCATTTTCTGCCGCGGTGTGAACGAAATGCGGAGTAAAAAGTGATCGCTGCCTAGGTTTCGCCTAAATTTTCCCATGTAGCATCGCGGATGTGACGGGTGAGGGAGAGGTCGGGGCATGTGTCTCGCGTGACCGAGTTGCCGGAACGTGTGGGTTGTGCCGGATCGGTAAGAAGCGTCAGGCTCAGCGAGGAAATGAGCTCCTTGAGCTCTCTGCCCCGGGCCTTCTCGTAGTGGTAACCCCAGTGAGGGCTGGGGGCATTAAAGTCCCCGACAATCACCAGTGGTTGTCGGGCCGCTATACGCAGCGCCCGATGGAAGAGATGCGCAAACGAAGCCCTCGCAAGGCGAGGGGGACAGTACACGTTTAAGATATGTATTGATGGTTGGCCCCTCCGCTGAGACAGCACTGATATCATGCAGTAGTCGTAAGGAAGATCCAGATCGAGGTCAATCTGTATCGCCGTGTAAGCTTTATGCACGAGGAGGCATGTGGTGGTGCCGCCTACATAGGAGCAGTATCCAGAAAGGGATGGAGCAGGGCCAGACTCTTGGAGCGCCAAGACGGCCGGCTGAGAGCCAAGTGAGCTGAGGAAAAGGGAAAGATGTGAACGCTTTCGCCTGTTCCCGAAGCCTCCAGGGTTCCACTGTATGATCTCGAATTTAGACGCAATGTTTGAACGGGACGTACGATTGGTAGCCATCGTGACTGTCTTAGGTTTTATATTTGGTCCTCCATGTCCCGCTCGGAATCTTCAAAAGCAGGGAGGGGCACGGAAGCCGGATTGTCCGACGGCGGGGTGGTGGTAGCCACCTTACGACGACGCCGTGGAGCTGTACCCTCACTGCTCACCGAGCAGGAGCGGGAACGCGATGCCTTGGGTTGAAACTGGGTGATTGCCCAGGCTTGAATAGCCTGGGTAACCTCTACTACTATGCGTTGGACCGAGAAGCTGGTGAGGAGGTGATTAATCGAAGCTTCGACGCGCGTGAGGCGTTCCTCTACGCGCGGGGCGCGCTCTTCGCTAGGGAGAGTTTGGTTAGCGGGCAAGAGAACCTGAGGTGCCCCAGGAGCCTCAAGAGCTTCTGGAGTAGATGCGGCACCGGTTCGAGTGCTGGAGTACACATGGCTGCTTGAACCGGCGGTGTAATGGGAGTGGACTTAGCGCGAGTACTAAGCTTGGATGTAGCTGGCGTAGCCGCCTGGACAGAGGAGGCAATACCGGATGGCCTTGCAGTACACTGTTGTTGGGGTTGAAGTCGCTTATTTAAGAGTTCGAGTTGTTTAGTTAAAAGAGAATTTTGCTTTTGAAGTGCCGCAACTTGCTGGCGAAGGGCCGCAAGTTCGGGAGAAGGAGGATCAACAGAAGGGGGTGAGAGAGGCTTAGAAGCAGCTTTCCCTGCCCAACTGCTCACATGAGGTACCGCCGCTGGTGCTTCGAGCGGTGGGAATGCTTGAGTGTCGGCGTGGAGTGGTGGAGCCGAATGATGCAGGTTGGTGCTGCTGTCTGGCTGTGACGAACATGAGATGGTCCCTCGAGGAGATGTTGAGGGCTGCTTGCGTTTCCGATATTTTGATATTTGGAACTAGGCGCCGTCCTTGTGCAGCCGCAAAACGGAGAGGAAAGAGTGGTCGCATATGCTAGTCGCACTCTTTCGAGATCTGAAATAAATTATTCGGCGACGGAAAAAGAATGTCTGGCGGTAATATGGGCCATACAGAAATTCCGACCGTACTTATATGGTAGACCATTTCAAGCAGTGAGCGACCATCAGTCGTTGTGCTGGCTCGCAGGCCTAAAGAACCCTTCTGGGCGACTTGCTAGATGGAGCCTCAGGTTGAAAGAATACGACATAACAGTCGTATGCAAGTCGGGTCGCAAGCACAGCGATGCTGATTGCCTGTCACGCGCACCAATGGAATCTGCACCTGTGGAAGATGGAGACGACTTTCCGTTTCTTGGGGCCGTCAGCACCGCAGACATGGCTGAATATCAGCGATCTGACGTGGAGTTGCTTAAACTGATCAAGCATCTGGAAGGGCAACCCGTGCGTGTTCCTCGAGTTTTCGTCCAGGGATTGTCCTCGTACCTCATGAGAAATAACGTTTTATACAAGAGAAACTTCGAGCACAGCAAGGAGAAATTCCTACTCGTCGTTCCTTCGGCCTTGTGACCCGAAATTATGGAAGCCTGCCACGATGACCCAGCAGCAGGACACCTCGGAGTGAGTAGAACATTGGCTTGATTTTGTTCGGAGCAGTCCAGGCAGCCGCTGGGTCGCGCAACAACTAATCGTCTCTTCTGTATCTGCACCACAACGGTATCTACCGCTACTGGTTCAGCACATCGGAGTTGACCGCAATCTGGGCTTTTCAACGAGTGTGCTGCTTCGCGAACCGGTGAAATCTGCTGGTTCTGAAAACGGAGCAGCTAAAGTATACGCCCTCGATGACTGAATCGACTGCGCCTGCGTCCCTCGCCGTGGTCGACGTCATGGATGGGCTATAAAGCCAGTGCATCGAAAGAAAGCCGGCATTTTGTTCGGAGCAGTCCAGGCAGCCGCTGGGTCGCGCAACAACTAATCGTCTCTTCTGTATCTGCAGCACAACGGTATCTACCACTACTGGTTCAGCACATTGGAGTTGACCGCAATCTGGGCTTTTCAACGAGTGTGCTGCTTCGCGGACCGGTGGAATCTGCTGGTTCTGAAAACGGAGCAGCTAAAGTATACGCCCTCGATGACCGAATCGACTGCGCCTGCGTCCCTCGCCGTGGTCGACGTCATGGATGGGCTATAAAGCCAGTCCATCGAAAGAAAGCCAGCATTTTGTTCGGAGCAGTCCAGGCAGCCGCTGGGTCGCGCAACAACTAATCGTCTCTTCTGTATCTGCAGGTGCGTACAAGCTACGTTTGTTTCACGCCTTAAACCTAAGAATTAGTGTTGCCTGGACTGCTCCGCGAGAGTTTTTTTTTTCCAGAGACATGAGTAGCAAAACTCCCACAACCGTCAAGGAACTTAACGTAGCACTAGCGGACTTGAGTGCTCGACTTGATGCTAAAAATGACCAACTAAAGGAAGATTTAAGGGCAATAATTGAAGTAGAGATACAACCGATAAGACAGTCAATTGAGCATAAGCATGCTGCACTAAAGAAAGAGCTGCCTAAGCTAATTGAAAAAGAGCTCAAACCCCTCAAAGAAGCAATGGAATTCATTAATAAGCAATTTGAGGAATTTAAATCGGAAATCGGTGACTTTAAAAATGAAATTGCAATCGTCAGAACGGAAAACAGGGCAATCAAGAATGACTTCAGCAGGCTCACGACTGAGCTAAAGGAAACAAGAAAAGAGCTAACAGAGCTACAACAGTACAGCCGACGTAACAATGTGGAAATTAAAGGTGTCCCCGTGCAAGAAAAAGAGAACCTTGTAGCAGTGATCAAGAGCATATCAACCTATTTGAAAGTGGATATAAATGAATCTGATCTCAAGGTTGTACATCGTGTTCCAACCAGGGAAAAGTCACAATCGAACATCATTGCTAAGTTCATCTCCCGCACCCCCAGAGATAAGTTCACGAATGCCACGAAGAAGCAAAGATTGACCACTACAATCATAGGCTTTGAAGGTTCCACCCCGCTCTATATTAATGACCACCTATGTCCAGCTAACAAGGTACTGCTGGGCAAGGCATTAAAGGCGAAGCGCGAAAATAACTGGAAATTCACTTGGGTATCCGGCGGAAAAATTCTCATGAGAAAGACAGAAAATTCGCGAGTATTGCACATAACATGCGCAGAAGATCTATCGCAAATTTCCTGAGCAATGATGTTTGATTTTTCAAGTATCGACCAAGCTTGGCATGAGTACGAAAACTTGTCTGTTGTTCATTGCAATATTCGAAGTGCACGAGGAAACTTAGACCAATTCTGCGCTCATTTGTCGCGTCATTCATTTGTATACGACGTTATCGCTCTTACTGAAACCTGGTTGAAAGATGGAGAATCTGCGCATGTTCCAGGATACACATTATTATCGCTACCTAGGAAGAGCAGTTCGCGAGGTGGGGGCGTTGCTCTGTTCCTTAAAAAAAGCATCGATTACCAGTGCATGCCTAACCACTCTACTAGCCAACCTGAATGTGAAGCCTTGTTTGTGCATTTGAAATGTGGCGTTATACTCGGAGCTGTTTATCGTCCACCTAGCTCGTCTGTAGCAGCATTCATTTCTACTATGGAAACTGTCTTAGACCCTTTGATAGCCTGCAACCGCCCACTGGTTATATGTGGTGATTTTAACGTCGATCTACTTAAAGATGAATACCCTGACTATGTATTGATGCTTAGTCATATAATTTAATGAACGTTATTAATGCCCCTACACGAATAAGTGATAACTGTTCCTCACTTATTGATCATATTATTTGTGGAACTGATATGAGTGTTTTCGCCGGAGTGTATGACGTTACTATTGCTGATCACTGCCCCACTTTTCTGTTTGTGCCTAAGGCTAATTTAGGACCTCCATGCCATAACTCAAAACGAGTTAAGCGGACAAACTACGCTGTAGTGCGCAAATTACTTGAGCGTACGGATTTTGAAGCCTTGTACCACAGTAATGTTCACACTGAATGGGAAAACTTTATTTGCCATATAATGGAGACAATTAGCCAATCAACCCAAGAATACACAGGCCGAAGACACAAGGAAGCAATATGTCCTTGGGTGACGCGGGACATTCTGAATGTTGTAAAGAAAAAAGATACATACTTCACTTGATGGAAACAAAACGAAACAAATGAATACTATCAAAAGCAGTTTAAACACTTCAGAAACAAATCAGTCGGGATGTTAAGGAAAGCCAAGAAGCAGTATTACAGTGCTAAAATAGTCCAACAGAGCGGTGACATCAAGCAGGTATGGAAGCTAGTGCGTGAAGTTACGGGAATAGGCGAAAAAAAGCGCATTGCTCCGGATAATCCTACAACAAATACCGCTGATAACTTCAATCACAACTTTCCTGCTCAATCTCAAGCAGATCCTCTACATTCTTGCCAAAACAAAATATTTGAGGAAGACTTTCAGCTTGCAAGCGTAACCACTGAGGAAATTAGGTCAGAAATCCTAAAACTCCCATGCAATAAAGCCGTTGGTCATGATGGGATTACTACAAAACTACTGAAGGTAAATGTAGACGTTCTTTCGGAGCCTGTTTCCCGCATCATGAATAACTGCCTGCAAAATGGAACTTACCCAAATATCCTAAAGATAGCGAGAGTCGTACCTATTTACAAATCCGGGGATCGAGAAAATCCGAGCAGTTACCGTCCCATCTCGGTGCTCAGCATTGTTAACACGCTTTTTGAAAAGGTAATAGGTCCCGTCTCTGTCGATTTCTAAGCTCAAACGACATAATCTGCCCTGAACAACATGGTTTCATCACAAATAGGTCAACGAGCACAGCTGTTTTTACACTAGCACAGTTCGTCAACTCAGTACTTCATGATAACGAAATTTCCGTCAGCGTTTTTTTGGATATAAGAAAAGCATTCGATACTGTTTCGCATTCCATTTTATTAAAGAAATTAGAATCTTATTATGGCTTCACCGAGAAGACACTTCGGTTATTTTCTAGTTATCTGGCAGATAGAAAACAATGCGTTCGTGTTTGACCGTATATCTTCAGGATTTAGAAAAATAACATGTGGAATACCCCAGGGAACCGTGCTAGGTCCTATGTTGTTTTCACTATACATAAATGACCTACCATCTGCTCTTTCACGCAAAACCATAATGTACGCTGATGACACTGCATTGCTTTTCCGAGGTAACTCTCTGAGCACGCTAAAAGAAGAAATCTAGGCAGAGTTGGCACAGATTTCCGCATGGTTCGCCCGCAACAAGCTCGCAATAAATGTAGCCAAAACTAAATATATCATATTTCATTCCAGAAGAAAAAACCTCGATTATAGTCAGCTGGACTTAGAAATTAACGACGCGCCCATTGAGCGCGTTTCCGCGTTTAAATACTTAGGGGTTCTAATAGATGAAAACCTGAATTGGAAAGATGAGGTTAATTACATATCCAAAAAGCTTGCTTTCGCATGCTTCACGCTCATTAAAGCCAAATGTTACTTTCCATATAATGTGCTACGATCATTATACTTCTCTATATTTCACTCTCAACTCGGTTATTGTAGCGAAATATGGGGCTTTACTTATCTAACGTATATAGCACCGATCATACGATTGCAAAAACGCGCCTTAAGAATTATTACGGCATCGTCCTCTTGTTGCCCAAGCTCAGATTTGTTTTCATCTACTCAGATACTGCCTTTCACGTCTCAGCGAAATTATAAAACCGCGGTGTTGATAAATTCTATCATTAACACCAATTTTCCACTACCTGTGAGTGCGTTTTCTACACCGACCCGTAACACAAGGCATGCAGGCAATGGCAACTTCAACCTCCCTACTTGTAGGAATGTATATGGCAAACGGTTAATACAATTCACTGGTGCTAATATCTGGAACACAATTCCACTTGAAATTAAACTTGCCCGCAACTTTAAATTCACTTGTAAAATGCATTTTGTAAGTTTTTATGTTCCTTAACCAAAGTTAAGCTCACGTCCACACTTTTTTACGACTCATCTGGCATAGTTCTTTTTCTTTCCTTCTTTTTGTTTCTAGTTCTGAAGTGAGTTCGATTGTATTGATTCTTCAACGCAGTAATTTTGTGCACAAATTGTGCCTAAATATTTTGTGGTATCACTATCTTCTGTATTGTTACAATGTATGCCTTTAGTTCTTTATCACTTGTGTATTAAAAGTATTTGCAGCAATTTAGCATTTACTGTCATGTGTATTTATTCGATAAAATATACCTTAAAAGCTACCCTGTCATTGAATTTGTGTATAGATTCATAATCATATTAACTGCACCTCTGCTCCTGACATGTAATAAAATAATCATGTAATAGATTGGACCACTGACTAGCCACACAGGCTAATGGTCCAAATACTTTTGTAACCATGTTTTTGTATTACGTTGATTGAATAAACACTGATGATGATGATGATGATGATGAAGTATTCATCTTCTGATGGCATAGTGTTCACGGAGGATGAAATCTCCATGGACAGCATTTGGCTTGAGGTAGGATCACAGCCCGTAACCACGTAGCGGCCGCCATCGCTGGGCTGAGAGCCCTTAGCGAGGCGGCGTTGTAGCCGGGAGTGAAGGACGTCCCCCAAGTTGTCAAAACTGCACCCCCCTGGACGAAGGTGTTGTCTAGGCGAAGCGGAGAACTTGGCGTTGACGATAAATTCCAAGTTTCAGGGGTACCAAGGTGGATGTCCGCAGAAATAGCATAAAATCTACGGAGGCGATGTGGAGTGCTCCGTCACCGTCGAGCGCTCGGCAGCGCCCCCCCCCCCCCCCTCCGAGACTGGCGCGCATTTTTTTCCGCGGGCTGCACGCCTTCCTTTTCGAAGATAACTGCCAGATAGCACTCGTGTGTAACGTGCCTCGATGCGCTCGTTCGCCTCAGTTACACGCTCGAGGCACTCTAACGCAGCGCCTCCGGAATACCATTAACCGATTTTCTTGCGCAGAACATCAAATAAACGTTTTGTTCACGCTCTCTAGACGCAAGACTATTGTCTTTCGACGACATTTGCGGTGTAACATGCAGATTTGAAACTATTTCTTTATGCAGATTTACTGGCATGTGGCAGCGCCTGGTCATATTAGTTAAAGCGACACTGATGTCAAATAACAATTTACAGGAGAGTGAATTATCAATATGTGATAATGCACACTACGACAATATTATCAACAGCGTAGCCCTACTTACCGAGAAACTATGTGAATGAATTACAACACATGAGCCGCAGTATATATGACTTTCGTAAAATGATTCAGATTACGTCAGAGTTCAGCCCACATTTATTCTGTAATAATCGAACTAGCTGCACTGCAATAAAGAATTTTCCATGCAATAAGAGTCGTGGTAAATTCCTATTTGTTTCTTTTTCATTCATAGAAAAAAAATTGCCCGCCGCTTCCCTCGGGGAACACTGAGGAGGATGCGGAGCATATAATTGGTTAACGGGGTGTTAAAGTGCGACTTACTTGGGTCGATGGCTAAATTGGTTAACGTGGTTGTGAAATGGGGTGTTAAATTGCGACTTACTTGGGTCGATGGCTAAATTGGTTAACGTGGTTGTAGGAGGGGGTGTTAAATGAGTGAACACGTACACACGTATGCGAAAGGGCGGCCGCTGGTCGAAGGGACGTCGATCATTGTGTTTGTGGATTCGTTGGAATTCATTTCACCGCGACCTTGGACGTCGACGCGCCGTACAAACCAACCGACGAGCGGCAACTGAGCGAGCGAGCGCCGACCTTGAGTATATATACAGCGCGACGGCGCAGGCACTGTCAGCTGTCGAATGTTCGAGAAGGGGGAGAAGCGCAACGGCGCATGCGCGCGCGTCCGCTGCCGATGTTCTCGAAGCGCGACGGCGCATGCGCGCGCGTCAGCTGCCGATGTTCTCGAAGCGTGACGGCGCATGCGCGCTACATTATACAGCTAGCGAATGTTCGTGAAGAGGAGAAGCGCACGCGGTGTGTAAAGGAGGAAGGGTGCACAGATGGTGGAGGAGTGAAGCGCGCGCGGTGTGTAGAGGAGGAAGGGATGCACAGATGGTGGAAGAAGGAGGAGGAAGCTTGCGGACGGCGCCGCACTACAAGCCTCGAGTATTAGATGCTCCGCATCTAAAAAAGAATGACCATACGTTACTATAAAAAATGGCGCAAGGAGGTTCAAAAGTTGAAATTTCGCCTGGTGAAACTGTACAAGTCGTGCTTTCTAGTGGGGCTCAGTTGAGCCAGCCCACGTCTGTCATTTTTGGAGCCTGTGGCAGGAAATTACTCAATGACTGTTGTTGCTGCTGTGGCTCCCCCTGCGTACGCTGTACACGGCAACATTGACGGGAAATATCTGCTTGAGGTGGGTAATTTGAAGTTCACTAACCCGATGCGCACCACTAAGCATGATTATACTTCAAAATATGCACTTGCTCGGCACAAAAGTAACACTAGGTTTCTAGACCACTATTTCAATAATCAATGTCGGGCACTGCGAAAGCTGGTGAACACCGCCAATGAAAAACTCTGCGACACAGGTGTGTACAACGCATTTGACGAGCTGAAGGCCGCGGTTATGATAACTCAGACAGAACGATTGTGTCCTAACACAACCTGAAAAACAACTATTATGTGAACTCAGCTATCCGGTACGCCCACCATACTGATGACAAAATTTATCAATACAAACCACATCAGGACGCAAGTACAAGCGACACCGATACCAAATAAAGACGACGACGAAGTGTTCCTGTATCCAACCGCTCCTCTCTGTGCTCTCCTGATTTTCTTGGTGAAACCTTCAGGTTTTTCCGGTGCCTCGGCTCCACGTCTTGTGGCCATGGACACGGGGTTTTCCGAAGGACAACTTGGCCAGCAGTCTTCTCGGTCGACCACTGCGAGGAAGAGGGGACTTCACACAGTGACAGTGAGGACTGAGAGCTGTACTCAGCCGCCTCGGATGATGACTCATCCGACGATGATTTTTTCGCGTCCGGACCAAGAGGGCGAAGACGAAGATTGTCAACGCAGCCTCGCACACTTCTGCGAGTGCAGCGTATTTGAATTCAAGGCATGAACGCTGGCCACACGTCATAATCTTTGTGCCTGAAGAGTCGTCAGGAAACCTGCGACTGCTGAACAGGCAAGCACTCTCCGCTTTTCTGGAACGGGTGGTGCCTAATGAAATCAAGCACATCAGAGTAAATACGCGAAAAAAATAGTCGCCATAGACGTATTCCAGGTGAATGCGCTTCGACCACTCATACAAGTGATTGAGCTAGGCGGAATCGAAGTGCGCCCCTTTATACCGATTGACAACGCATGCATAGCTGGTATGACATACGACATAGACATTGCGATCCCCGACGCTGACTTCCCTACTCTTATTAAACCGGCAAATGAGGGTACTGTCATCACCCAGATACACCGCCTTGGGAAGTCACGCTGTGTGAAAGTGGTCTTTAAAGGCGATTGCATACCATGTCAAATTCGGACATTTTTGACATCCTCTTCAGCCTTTCGTGCAAAAGCAACTTCAATGCCACCAGTGCTTTAAACTAGGTCACGTCAAGGACGTGTGCCCGAACTTGTTACGAGCCCCCGGTGCGCAGAACCCGATTCGGAAGATCCGTGTCAATCCACATTTCTTGAATGCGGTAACTGTAATGGCTCACACACAGCCTCTTCTAAAGACTGCCCCGAAATCAAAGGAGGGCGTGGTGCTTAAGCAAATGGTCAGAAGCAATTCGACCCACTGGGATGCTGCCAAAACAGTCCAGCGTTGGCAGTGGCAATCGGCGACATAGTTCGACCTCAAAGACTGCACAAGCTCGAAACGACAGCGCCACTTGTACTGGTACATTATTAGGTAAGCCGTAACAGGACCGACAAATTCAAAGAAGGCTGCGGGGAGAAATATCGCTACAGAGGAATAACCGGTTTTTACAAGTCGTCCGCTAACCATAGAACGTCAGAAGACCACGCCTACTCAGCGGTCTTCACCAACCACTGATGAAACATGTAAGAGAGAGGAAGTCATAAACACGCTTCATTCTCTCATGAATGCCATCAGATAGATCTTGTTGGACATGGGGACAACGTCTGCTCGAAGCGCTCTCAAAGTGCTGGATACCTTAAGCCCAGTACTTGAATCGCTCGAGTAGAAGTAAGGCTAATGATCACCATCATTTCTAAAAATTCAAGGAAGCATCCATCACTCAGGGGAACGCCAGTGGACAAACACCGCGTCTTTTTGTGCTTTCGTCAGTTAGGGGCACGTGAGCGTGTTCGAAGTCATCAGCATTTGTGACCCCAACGCGGGTGCGTGCTCTCCTCTCTCTCCCTTTTTCTATCTTTCAAACTCCCAAATACCTACCCCAGTGAAGGGTAGCATACCGGTCGTTCCAGACTGGTTAACATCTCTGCCTTGCCTTTCCATCTTGTTCTTCTCGGGGATACCAAATAAGATGAATGCCAAGCATCACAAAGGCAGAAGGCAAGCTCGAGCCAAGAAACTCATTAAAACCTTCGGACACAGTCAAGAAGGCCCGTACACCAACGCCGTTCGGTCTGTCAGAGGACATGTCGTTGTAGCCGTTCTAACACACAACGCAATAAAACTGATATCACGGCCTCAGTCAATACCAAATCCCCAGCCACAGCTGAAGCCTCACCAATCGCGATGGCAATCAAACATTTTTACATCACCGGCAATCGGCATTGGTTATCTCCGATTCTCAAGCAGCGTGTAGAATGTACGTACAAGCGAGATTACCCCAATCGCACTAAGAATATTAGGTGACTCGCTCCGAGAAGACCATGCAATCATATGGCGTCGTGCTCATGAGGGCATCCCAAGGAATGAGAGGGCACACGCCTTTGCCCAAGAACTTACAAACCGAAATGGGGAGCCACAGCCCATGCCAAGGTAGTTCGCGTACGTCGCAAGACAACCTCGAACACGAACGACGCACGACAGAACGTCTAGCGCCACCGCATCCGCAGCATAGAACATCAGAAGATCGCGCGCATAGAAGAATTCAACGCACACCTACCCCCACTTGGAGAGTGCCCACCACATTAATCCCACATTACATGGCCGCGCTTGTCAATGGTGTGGGACATGGCTGTCGCTGTCGCATGTGACGTGGGAATGTGCAGCAAGACCACATGAGGCAACCTCGCCGGGATTACGAGCTTATACTCTAAGAAGCCGTGGGAGACCCTCCTCGCTCGGCCAGGGCTGGAGGTTCAAGGAGGGCTCTTGCACCAGACGGAGCGTGTAGCGAGGATAACTGGAGCCCTGGACTAGGGACCCACCTACTCCCTCCTTTCTTCTTCTACCTCTTCCCTGAATAACCAATAAAGTTTTCCACCACCACCAAACCAATCAACGTCGACTTAATAGTTGCTTTTAATGCCCCTGAATAGTTTTAGCGAAGCGTAGGAAATAATTGCTTTTCGTTCACAGTGTCACGATGTCAGCGCAGAAAAATCAACATTTTGGTTTTTCAAATTGCGCATTAATATGCTTTCCTAATGAAAAGGCACACTGCCTAACACCTTGATATTGCTATCACACCTGAAATATGCGTAATATTTGCTTTTTGATTTATAATGTTCGCAGATAGGAACGCGTCGACCAGATCAGTATGGTTGGCATCAAACAAGGGTTAGAATGAATCGTTCATAAGATACATACCAACAGAAGACCGACAGACAGGAAAATTAAGCGTTAAGTTTAGCTTGTAACATTCGTACACACACCAGATAAATGTGTCTTTATTGCTCAATTGATTGATGTACGACAAGGGATTATTTGTTTTGATGTTTCATTTGTTCATGCACAAGTTACGTGTACAATAAATCTTCCTGTCCTGAAGCATCGAAAGAAAGACCATTGTTTTCAAAAGAAGCATCTATGCCCCGCCGCGGTAGTCTAGTGGCTAAGGTACTCGGCTGCTGACCACAGGTCACGGGACCAAATCCCGGCAGCGGCGGCTGCCTTTCCGTTGCAGGCGGATATGTTGTACACCCTTGTGCTCAGATTTGGGTGCACGTTAAAGAGCCCAAGGTGGTCAAAATTTCAGGGGTCCTCCACTGCGGCGTCTCTGATAATCATATGGTGCTTCTCGGACGTTAAATACCACATATCATTCTATCATTAAAAGAGGCATCTATGTATAGCTTTAATTTCACACAGTGATGGTTTCATGCAAGTTCTGTGTGGGTTCTTGTAGAGGAAAGTCGTTTGCGTAAAGTATGAGAAACAAAACGGCAGTGAATCTCACCTTTCATGAACGATTTTAAACATGAATAAAAATCCTTTGATTGATATGTGGGGTTTAACATCCCGAAACCACCATGAGAGACGCCGTAGTGGAGGAGCTCCGGCAATTTCAACTACCTGGAATTCTTTAATGTGCACCTAAATCTGAGCACATGGGGCCTACAGCATTTCCGCCTCCATCGAAAATGCAGCCACTGCAGCCGGAATTCAATCGGTGGACCTGCGGATCAGCAGCTGAGTGCCTTAGCCACTAACCACCGCGGCGGAGCATAAAAAACAGCTTTTACCTACATGTTGTTTGTTTGGAGTTTGTACGCAGCTATTCAAGTACACTGGAACTTCTCACGGGGCCGAGTGATATCTTATGCGTTCAAGAACCGCGTCCGTAAGTCTCACGTCAGAATTCACATGAACTACGATTACATTTTTGGCTTGAGTTTGTTTATCTCAAAAGGAAAGCGCACTCACAGGCGCCCACTGAAACAAATAAAGAAATAAACAAAGCGGAATGCTATCAAGTTCTATACGACTCAACCCAGAGTTCTCAAGGCAATTTTTCGCGTACTATTAGACAAGCAACAACGGCATGTTCTGACATTCAAAAGATGGAGCAAAATAGAAATGAAAGCAGCAATTTGAAGCCTATTGCGAGGCATTTTCCTTCCAGTTTTTTTTTTCTCTCCTCAGCGCCTGCGCAAATATATAGTTTTCTTTTTAGTTACGTTCTGGAAGAGGCGTTGAAACTATCAGTTCAACGTCACCATGTGCAATCAATATATTTTCCCTCTCTCTTTCATGAATTTCGTCGTTGATAAGAAACACCCAAAATGGGGCAACAACTTGCGAGCGAATTTTCAGAACCATAGCGTTCCGCTCCAGAGGAGCCATCGGCGTGCTTTGACGTCTCGAATAGTTGAGTACCGGAAGTAAGTAAAAAAAGGAAAGCAAGGATCACAAGAAAAATGCTAGCCACCCAGGCCGTGTTCAATGCTCTAGCTGCCGCAATGACTTTACCGCCGTTTCTTAAGCAGTAGCAGAGAGATCGTCAATGAGGCTTAAGCAGAGAACACATCCTTTCTCTTTTTTCTCGCGAAACAAAATTCAGGATACGAACAACAAAAGAAGAAAATAAAAGTAAAGTAGACAAAATATGATCTGAGTATCTTCAACGCTGTCATTATGTAAATAGACCTGACAGCACTTCTTTCCAATAAGACGTTGCAGTTTTCTTCCGCTTTTTAAGCACATACAGTGTGTGATTTCTCAAAACATTAGTCGGAACTGGAGCCTTCATTAGGGAAATTGTGTTATAAATCAATGAGTTCTCGTTTTCCCATTAAATCAGCTGAGTAGCCTCGTGTTTACATTCATTTAGAGATTCCTCTTCGTGCAACGTCGAAAGATTCGTAAATAGTTTGACAGTCAAATTGAACTGTTAAAAGCATACTTCTCTGAGCGCTGCTTTAGAATATATTAAGAAACTGACGGACCAGCGTTTAAGTTCGCATGAAAGTATTTTTTTTTACTCGTATTATAAATACAGAAAGGAGCCAGGGGAGTTGGCTATTAATTTGCAGCGCGATAATCATGTGCGAAGGCAGCTACGGGACTGCGAATAGCAACCTCGGACACTTACTTTTAGTCGTGAATTCAGTAACCTAACTCTGTGCGTATTCTGCTTCACTCGTCACTTGTAAATTGTAGTTGAAGTAGTGAGCTGTCAGGTGGATACAAAGCCGATGCTATCAATTAAAGAAGAACAAAAGTTGAATACACACATCAACACATATTATAAAAGCAGCTATCATCAACCACCAGGCTTTAAAATCACATCGAGTTGGTAATTCTGTAACACTTACCCTCACCTTTCAAACTGAAGTGATGATGCTAACGCGGGCAACAGATGCTATCGGATGCAGGTGTTATTGTGCACGTGGCCGGTGGCATATAAATAGTGTCAATTACGTACAGTAAATACTATTTCGGTGCCTTAGCAGTGTTAGTTGTCACTATAACACACAACAGTACCCCTAGTAACGCAGAAAAGAAAGCAAAGCTGCTAATTATTGGGAATTATTTCTGTGCAGGGCTCCACTGCGATCGACACAATCATTTTGAGATTTTTGAGGAGCTGGGAGCGAAAACAAGAGAACTCACTGAAGTCACAAGTGACACCAAGGTGCGTGAGTGCCATTTTAAGTACGGAGTCCCGAAGTTGTTTCAAGGACTTCCACCATGCAGAACGAGACTTTAGTTCACACTTTGTGTCCTCAAGCTCGTGTAAAAATTAAATACACCAAATTTCTCATTTCACATCCGCTGTGCTCTGATTACCTGATTTCACACCATGATCACAAACTAATTCATAACTGTACTACTAGCTCATTAAAATTTTCATTTCCGGCCTTCTGAGCCCTAATCATTAGGAAAAAAACACAAAAATTTTCTCCGGTCCGAAGTAACGATATACAGGGCGGAAAGAATTACCAGGGAACTAAACACTTAAAACAATTGATATGGAAGCGGCAATGAGAGCTACTTATGAATACTAACAATAAAATGTTGAATCGCATTTTGTAGATGGCTCCCGCATTTCAACGAATAGGATTATTGAGAGAACATTGCTTACCATATCTGACTGCTACGTCAGTCGAACTAAGGTAATAAATTCTAAATGATTAAAGATCTTTGTCGATCACGTAACAGAGAGTGAGAAACAAATTACCATTTATTATGGAAATGGTGTTCTGAGCAGAGTCCGGTATCATCCGGAAGTGGGAGGGCTCCCGAGCCCAGAAGTGCTGTAGCATCAACGGCCCTCTTGGCTGTGGCGACAAGTTGTCGCTTGTCTTCCAGGTCCTTGAAAGCAAGTTTCACCTGCTATGCTTCGCTTAGGTGGTCGTCATCTGCTCGTCCCGATTTATTATTAGTCGTCTCCGGTCACATGTTACGGCTTGCATGCCAATGGTATTCAAAGAGCAGTTGTGCCAGTCTGTCCGGTACGCGGTAGAGCGGCCACAGGTAACTTTGCTTTGTTGAGTGGAGGTGGTTCATTAGTGTTCCGTCGGTAAATCTGTGGGCGTCGAAATACCACGCTATATTCTTGCGTCAGTTTTGGTTGTGGTGGAGGACACACTCATCGCTGTAGTCTTTAGCGTTGCAGCAGCGACGAATAAGTCTACTCTACAGCATCCACCTTTTCAGCACAGGGCAGGGTAGCCTTTGAGAACCTGCACTGCGGCGAAAACTATGAAGGCACAAAATTTCTCGCCATCTCGACATCATCCTATGGAGGCAAAGCCTCCCATAAGCACCATTTGGGATGGTTGACCTATGTTGGTCTTTTGGCTGGGGCAGGGTTGGTCTTGGAAAATCTTCCGAGCCTCTTTTCAGGGTACCGCGAAGAACTTTAGGTACACGTTTTATTTAGCGGTGAATTGCAAAATCACTAAAGCTAAAATGGGTAAAACATGAAGGCGGCGTTTACTAGATCCCAAAGATATCCAGGAATTATCCTAGTAGTGAACAAAACGTAGTTAGACTGCGGTGCCTAGCGTCGAAGTGATTTGAGCAATCGGTAACTTTTGTTCCGTGATGGAACGTGCTACAGGAATCGGACAGTCGCGTGGCGAGTGAAAAAGACGATGACTCTGAAGAAGGAAGAAAAAGTCACAGCTTTGTGGTAAAGATGTAGCAATGAACGCCATGGCAACAAAATAAGAGATCGAAATGGACAACAAAATGGAAGATCAAAACGTGCCCTGTGTTTTTTACGCACAAGTTACCACGAAGCGTACTCATTGGTACAGATGAATGCGAGTAAGCGTCTCAGTTGTTACTTCGCTGTGACTGAAAAAAACAGGGCTCTTTTCGCATACAGAGACTGTGCAACGATTGCAGTGACCTTTGTGCGCCCAACAACTGCAACAGAACCGTACCAAAACAAAGCTCAAGGCCAGCCAATACCAAACATCCTCCCCACCAGGAGATAAGGGCGCGCAAGTGAGGGTCCAACTCCCTTCTCTCCATGAGGCAAGGTACCCATGAAAGATGAGAGCGCGCTCCACCACGTCGTGATGATGTGGCGACGCGCGCTTATTGTGCCAGCTTGCTGGTAATGCTGAAAACACAATAGTTCCCTTCCAAGATGTCCGTCAGTGTGGTCATGATTGATATGTGGGGTTTAACGTCCCAAAACCACTATATGATTATGAGAGACGCCGTAGTGGAGGGCTCCGGAAATTTTGACCACCTGGGGTTCTTTAACGTGCGCCCGAATCTGAGCACACGGGCCTACAACATTTCCGCCTCCATCGGAAATGCAGCCGCCACAGTCACTGTGGTCAGTTGTAGATATAAATACCTTGTCGTTTGAACGTTTATGGACATGCTCCTAGGTGAATCGAATCAGTGGTTAACGCCTCGAACTGATAGTACTAAGCTTCACGTTCGATTCTGCGCGCTGGAGTCTCTTTCTAGATTATATTTTCTTTCTTGCGTTTTCATATATATAGATACGTTATACGGTGAGTGACGGCGACCCCGGTAAAATGCGGTAAAATTCAGGTGAAAGTGTTCATATACTTGCTATCGCAATAAAAGTGCCTGTCTGTTCATGATAACTGTAGCTTTTGGTGTCTGAAGGACGCGTGACACCAAGCATAAGCGGTTACGTTGTTAAAACACAGAAAAAAGGAGCTACAGATAGAATCGAGAGTGTCTGCGGTTTTGTCATGCAATGTTAGACGGGTTCAGTGTAGACTCGTTCCGCTACATGGCATTCTCATCATATTTTTCAGCACGTCAGGACGTGATTTTCCGACGGGGTCTACCAACACTTCAGTGACGTATTTTCGTCATGGAAACAACATCCTAAAATATGCATTATCACAAGAAAGAAAGTTTCGTCAACAGCAGTTGAGTCCATGAACTCTGGGTTTGTGGCAACATCAGCTGCGCACGCTATCTACTGCCTCACAGCCACATTTTCGGCAGACCTCCAAGAACTCGCACTTTATATCTGTTATTTCAACACTTTTCTCGTTGAAGGCAGTAATTGCATATCATCGTGGAATCCACAATGAAGTTCTTTAACGCATCGCTTCTCACCGTTCGTCCCATTTGGCATGTTTATCATAAAAGTGCAATTTTAACAGCACCTTAACAAGCGATCTTACCATAGCCGTGGGAGTCACTGACAAGCCCATCCATACTAAAAACATGGCAGCATATCAATGGGGTGAATGATGAAGAGTGGGCGAAGCAATCCATCCGTCCATTCGTTTTTGCTTCCGTCGGTCCATACGTCTGTCTGTGTAACCGTTCGTTCGTCCATTCACCCGCCTGTGCGTGCTCTGTTTCGTGCGTCCATCTCTGCGTTCATCAATGCATCCACCCTGCGTCCGTCCATGCGTCCATCCGTTCATGCAGCCATCCATGCATCCATCCATACATCTGTCTCTGTGTCCGTTCGTCCATCTAGTCAACACTCCACGTACCACTATCTCGCATCTTTTCATGATATATTCCGCATATAGAAGCACCGGCATCCAGCGGACGTGCCAAGGACTAAACGAGAGGTGGCACACGCACACTTTCTTACGGCTTGCGCTTCGTGTCTACTTTCCACCTCGCCCCGCCGCGGTGGTCTAGTGGCTAAGGTACTCGGCGGCTGACCCGCAGGTCACGGGTTCAAATCCCGGCTGTGGCGGCTGCATTTCCGGTGGAGGCGGAAATGTTGCAGGCCCGTGTGCTCAGATTTGGGTGCACGTTGAAGAACCTCAAGTGGTCGACATTTCTGGAGCCCTCCACTACGGCGTCCCTCACAATCATATAGTGGTTTCGGGACGTTAAACCCCACATATCAATCAATTACTTCCCACCTTCACCCCCTTGAGTTCATTGTGTATATTTTTTATTGATATGGATATAAGGAGATGTTGGCGCACCATTATGGCGCCGGCTACTCCTTAGCCGTTGAGTGAAACTTGAACACGTATCTTGAAGCGAAACATACAAAGCAGTGCATGAAAATAGAAAACTCGGGCACAGATATGCAAAGACACACTTATACGCACATGTCACCACATAATGGTAAGGAAAGTTCGAAGTGAATGAATGATGTCTCCGATATAGCCCTCGTTATTATCGGTCCACCAGCACAAAACAGCAGAGCACCACGTCTGGTCCTTATAAGAATGCATTCGCTTGTGTGTACATATAGTCGACACCGATCATTTCATTTCACAACACACACATGATGATGTCACATGATACTGTACATAATAAGTACATGTGTTACAATGAAAGTTCGTTATTTCTTAATACTTGTCAGCAATCCGCTTCTTGTAGAAAAACGTGTTAATGCTTTTAAAGCGTGTGATTGTAAAACTCCAGTAGGCCACGGGCCCAGAGTTCTCATGTTGATCTGGCCTGCGGTCGAATGCCAACAGTTCGGACTTAAGACGGCGGTCTTGGCGTGTCATGGTGTGGACAGTCTATGAGAACGTGACATACGTCTTTATCTTAAAATCCAAATTCGTATTCAGGAGTTTCAGCTCTGCCGATTCTGTGCAAAAATGTTTTGTGTATGCAGTGCCTAGCCTCAATCGGTGAATTAGAGTTTCCATACTTCTATCCTAATGCCAGCGTAATTTTGAATTCAATAAATAGATCGATGTGATATAACCGCAGCTCTTTGTACTTTGGTGAAACCAAGCAGTTTTGCTCATTCTGAAAGTGGTTTTCTTTTTAATACTACGTAATTCATTTTTTCAAATTAGTAAAGAAACAGTTACGTCTTACGATGTGATTGTCATGCTGCTTCATCTTTCAGCTGTGTTTCCAGGAATGTTGCAATGGCCTGGAATTTGATCTCATGTTGCGCCTTTTTTGCTTTGGTGAGCTCTTTCAGCGATTCGTATGTCATACTATCACTTATTACTGTCGTGTTTGTACTGGAGATTGATCTTAATGCGGCCTGTGAGTCACTGTAAAGTACCCATTTTCTAGCGTCTGCTACCGAGTTATAAACTCAGAGCATACAGAATAGCGAAGAGCTCAGATGTAGTAGATGACGTCATGCGACATAATTTAAACGATTCCTTAATATTGAGCTGTGGTATGATAAATGCCGATGTGAAGACGTTGTAGTACTTGAGCCTTCTGTGTAAATGTGTATGTACCCTGGATACCGCATGTGTATCTGATACAGCGCTAGTTGTGAGCAGCTTGGATGAACATGTCTCTCTTTCTGATAATGCCATCAACTGAGAATTCAATGCTGGTATTGCAAGCAGCCTTGGAGGATAGTCCATTTCAGAGCTCCAAAATTCATTTCTGGGAAATATATGTACACTTACTTTCAACATAGTTATGGGCATCGCTTTTATCTCTTAGTAAAATCTCCAGTGCCAATGGGTGGTCCTTGTGTTGCGTCTGTAAGCGAAAAAAATGGCGGCATGTTTCAATTGTTCTCATGACTGGAAAGGGTGGTTGTCGAGTCTCTGCTATGACAGGCTGCTGGAAGTCGCTCGTGGAACACCTATGCAGACGCGCAGTCCCCTAGCTAATAGTCTTTGAAGTCGCTCCTCTGAAGTGCGGAAAGGCCGTGTAAGACTGCTGCAGAATATGCAACTTTTTGTCGTAATAAAGCATTGGTGAACAGCGAGCATGGATGATACAGATCCGCCCCATGATTTCCCAGCAATTCTGCGGAGTATATGGTATATACTAGTTCACTGTATTCATGTCACTGCGGCCCAACGCTCGCTAAACCTTTCCAAAACCAAGAGGTTACGCCCAGCAGGTATAACGTAGCAACCCTTCTTGTCACATAGTGCTCAATGTACATGCCAATGGCACCTAATGTGAAATGAGAGACGGGAGAATTCAGCTTTGCTTTGTGTCCACTTCCACCTTTAACCACCTCGAGTTCATGGTATGTACTAGTTCACTATATTCATGACACGGCGGTCCATAGCTCGCTAAACCTTTCTAAAACCAAGGAGGTTACGCCCAGCGAGTATAACGTAGCAACCCTTTCTTGTCAGATAGTGCTTATGTACATGCCAATGACTGCTAAGGGAATGAGAGACGGGAGAATACGGCTTTTATTTAACGCGCACGCAGCGAATTTTTTATTGTTCAACAACGCACAGAAGAAATCTCTCACCGGCACCACCTTGGAGGTCAAAATGTAAGACTGGTTTCACACTACGACTACTACTACGACTACGAGGTACGAGACGGGTGCCGCAATAACGAGCTGCGCACTTCGTGAGAAGGCTGTGGCCGCGAAAACCACCATCTGCGCCTTTGCCTACTATGCGAGCAGGGTGGCAGTCATGCCCACCAAAACGGCCACACAGTTGTCAAAAAAATGCTCGGGTCTTTTTTATGGGAGAACAAGCCAGCGCCCGTGCGACGCACACTCCTGCAGCTCCCAGTGAGTGAGGGGGGCCTCGGCCTCACTCACGCACTGACAGTAAGCAAAATTCTTGCTCTAAAAAACGGCTAGAGCTCTCTTTCGCTCCAGTGATTATGTGGGGAGAGGTCTTATGCGCTATTGGAGCAGCACAAGCGCGGCCTTCCTTGAGGCGACCGACCACTTGGCCCCCTCGCGGAGGCGCCCTCGCCGTTTTACAAGGGCAGCCGCCAGCACGATGCGGATGCTCCAGAGGGAGGCTCCTGACTGTGACGTGGACGACGCCCCACCGGCCCGAATCGCGGAGGACGTCGCGCTACACCAGATAAGCGACGACGAGCTACTGATGTCCCGTAAGTGGAAAAAGAAGGCCTCCAAGAATGCGCGGGAAACACCCCGATCAGCGCAGGACTTTGCATGGCGAAAAAACTGGGGGGTCTTACCAACCCGTCAGCGGCTTCACAAGTTCGGTATAGTTCCCTCGCCGCGCTGCCCTAACTGTCGAGCCGACGAAACGCAGGCGCACGCCCTCACGGAGTGCCCCGCGGTCAGCCCGTATGGCGACTTGTAGCAAGGGACTTCAAAATCCGTCCCCCTCCGGCGCTGAACAGGAACAAGGGCGCGTTCGCCAAGTTAGTAGTGATGTGTACCTTGCTCGCCATCTGGAAACGCCGCTGCCTAGCAGAGGCGAGGCGGACACCCACGAGAGCGGCTTACCCAACGGTGTCCCGCGTCCGAGAGATGGTTTGGCGACATCTCTCGGAACAACTTGAGAGCAGCGGCGAGGAGAAGTTTCTGCGCCGCTGGCACACCACGGTTCTTTTTGATGCGGCAGGGCAGGCTACGAACCCCGGTTCTCCCCCTTCTAACACACAGACTTCCGCTCCCTGAATTATTATTGTTATTTTTTTTTGCTGTATTCTGTAATGATATATTATAACTTTGTATAATGATGTCGCGAGCGCCTTTTTCGGCGCCGTTTGTGGTCACTGGATCCCCACTCGTCTATCTTTTCATTTTCAAAAGTTCAATCATGCACATTGATAACAGTGTATAATGATGTCGCGAGAGCCTTCTGGCACAGTCTCTGTTCACCATTTAATTGCCCTCAAATGGGCACTCTGCTAGTATAGATATGAGTTTCGAGATGTCCAGGTGACCTCGATTGATGTAACCCAAACAAAGAGGTACTCGCCAATAAACATTCCCTGCGCCCTTAAAGAGCGGTGAAGCACTACACCTACCGTCTTCTACACTTTCTCTAACAACAAGCTCCGGTGCTATAGGGTGAGGATAAGCTTGTCCTCCAGCAGCTGTTTCTATGGTAAGGGTGGTTGATGTATCCCGACGGACGAGTTGACATAGCCCGACTAAGAAATGCCATTCGCAAAAAAAAAGAGAAAAAAAATCGCAGCATAATCACAGAGTGAACGATGATTAGTGTGGCGAAGCATCCTTGCGTCCCTTCGTCCGTGTGTTTGTCCTTCGCCATCCATTTAGTGAACACTCCAAGTACTCGAGCATAATTTCATATAATTTCATAATTTCATATACAATTTCATCATATACAAGTACCGTCATTCAGCGGACATTCTAAGGGCTAAAAGAGAGGTGTGCATTTCCGATGGAGGCGGAAGTGTTTAGGCCCATGTGCTCAGATTTGGATGCACAATAAAGAACACCAGGTGGTCGAAATTTCCGGAGCCCTCCACTACGGCGTCTTTCATAATTATATGGTGCTTTTGGGACATTAACCCCACAAATCAATCAATCAATTAAACGAGAGGTGGCTACTGCTACCCTAAAAAAGGTCTCTAACACTCATTGGCGTCGCCTGGTTTCAACTCAGTGTTCTCCACTACGCGAATAATCGCTGCCGGCCAAAGAAAACACCTGGAGCGTTCCCCTCTTGTCGGGCTGTGGTGTCCGATAACATGCCGGGAGGTAAACAACCTTAGCCGAAGTTTGGTGCCACACCAGTCATTCTCTTCTGGCTGTTGTTGAGTTTTAACGTCCCAAAACCACCATATGAATATGAGAGGCGACGAAGTGCAGGACTCCGGTATCGAAATTCGACCACGTCTTGTTCTTTAACACAACCATTTCTCAGGCTCCGCTCTCACCGGAAAATACTACAGCCCCTACGGACACCATTCGCAACACTGAATTGTATTATACTTATTGATAGGCGTCCGTCGTTGAAATGAAGATTTCAGATTTAGCCTTAACGCGGATGAAGTCACGTTGAGCGGTGTAGTAGCTGTCAATAACCATTAGTCACTGCACAGCCTCTCTTGTATCAATGTACAGTAAACATTACACAAATTCAGTAAGCACACGTTTTAATCTCGTGTTTCACCAATTTGTGTGATGCAGGAATCAACCTTGTTTTTATTTTTCTTTTAGAGAGGTCTGAAACGGCTGCGTGGCGCAGTTTTATACCACCTGCTTGTCTTATATAAGGCTAGGGTTCAACTCTGAACGACCCGAAAATTGCTATGTTAATTTTATTTGTGTCTTTTTGGAACCTTTTGTTTAGTCAATTAGAGGAATATAGCCTCGTGCAAAAGCCATACAAATACACGCAGATAAATAAATAAAAAAACCACCAAACAGTATAAACATACGCAGAAGCCCTTCCCCCTCTCCTTCAGATTCACTCCTCCTTCAGACTTGACAGCACCAGTGCCACACTGCCATAATTTTAGGGAAGCACTGTATTGAAATTTCATTCGAAATGTTGAGCACCATAAAGCATGTATAAAAATGCTGGGCACCTAGTGGCATCAATTACCATGCGCGGATATCCGCAGGCGATTTGCTATGCCACTAAACGTCACTTGAAGCTTCGCAGCCCACTGTCGATGTGAGAGGATGAAAGAATTGGTGCATTTCCAAGCATAGCCCATATACTGGCTCTGTCGATGATAGCCTCAGCAGGCGGAGAGAATGAACAGCTGCCCCTTCAAAACACGCACCACCAGGCTATTTTACGTAATTGCCATTGTACGCTTCGCTTCGCATATTCTTTAGTGGTTTTGCTTCTTTATTTATTAGAATCAAGTTTCTTCTCAGCCTGAGCGTCCTTTCCTTTGGGTGGCGTTCATTGTTAATCTCATCATCACTGGTTTACAAAGCAGTGAGGCAACTTATCGGGCTGGGGAACCCTTGCCTCACAAATACTTCTAACCCTTTAATATAGAAGTCCTTTTCATTCCTTGTATATTCATGTACTCAAATATGGCTGAGCAGCCGGCTACAACACCATATAAAAGTTCAGAGCTGTGATGTAATTTTGCTAAGTAAACATCTGAACAGCCTTGAACACTTGCTTTCAGAAAAACCAGGCTCGCAAAAGAAAGCAGAACCCTGTCCCCGAGCAGAACAAAAATACGTATTTTGTGGAAGGAACCCAACTGTGCCACAGATGTTGCCACTTGCATTTTAAAGAAAATAACAAATTACATTTCGAACGAGGCGCTTTAATCACCCTGGGAAGATAAATAAAGGAAAGGACAAGAAAATTTGGTCTCTGCATGGGCGATGGTGAAAGTGACACCAGGGCTCGCAACACATACAGCAGCCGTGCGTCGACAATCCCCCGTGAATGCAGCTAACTGTTCAAAAATATGGACTATGAATTTGTTTATAGTACATTCCGTTTTCTGAGTATAACTTTTTAGGCTTTTTAAATGCGAAGCAATTCTTAGCGAACTCGGTGACTTTGAACATATCTATCTATCTATCTATCTATCTATCTATCTATCTAATATCTATCTATCTATCTATCTATCTATCTATCTATCTATCTATCTATCTATCTATCCTATCTATCTATCTATCTAGCCGCGTACCATTTCAAGCTCCCCTGGTTGTTTAGATAATTGATTTTATACCAAAATTGGTGTGCAATACATAGCTGCATGAAAGAGCATAAGTAATTTGTCATAAAAAGGAAATCCTGACATGTATGTCCATAAATGTCATGATATACATTTCAAAGTCCCTGCAGCTCTTGTGCGATTACGTTCACATGACATGTTGCAAAACTGGTATGGTATGGCATGATTGCCTTAGCGAACACAAGTGACAGACCCCTACATGAAAATTATGACATGCATGTCATGTAACAACATGACTACCACTACGCTCATGATGCGCTCACGGCCGTTTCGCTAGCATAACATACCACATTTGTATTACAGTACGTGAATGGATTACAAAGGTATGTGACTGGTGGAAACATGATAATCATGAGATGCTTGTCATGTAACAACATGTCTACATGCCACGCTCATGATGTGCAGATGGCCGTTTCGCAGGCTTCACTTATAGCAAATTTGTATTAAGGGACGTGAATGGATTGCGGAGGTATGATACTGTTGCAAACATGATATATATGAGATGCATATCATGTAACAACATGACTACATGCTACGTTCATGATGCGCTAGGGGCCGTTTAGCTAGCTTCACATGTGCCAAACTCGGTATTTCGTGACGCGAAGGGACGACATAGGGAAATGACACATCCAAACATGGTAATCACGACATGCGTGTCATGTAACAACATGACTACATGCCACACTGATGATGCGCTCGCAGCCACTTCGCTAGCTTCACATATGCCGAATTGGGTGATACGTGACGCCAATGGATGACGAAGGTATGTGACTAGTGCAAACATTATAATTTATGAGATGCGTGTCATGTGATGACTACATGCCGCAGTCAAGGCAACAATACATTTCGAGTGGACGCGGTGTGCGTGCTCTGCAGGCGTTCAATTCGACGCGTCACGCCAGCGTTGCGACGCCAGGCGCCGGTACTTCCATATGCTCGCAGGCGCGCGCCGGGCTGCGTTGCTTTGACGCATGCGTGTTTCAGCGCGTCGGCATCCCTCTGTCGTGAAATGAGGGACACGCAGTGTTGTCTGGTTAACGCATCGATGCAAAATTCAGCATATCACATTTCGCACTGGTTGCCGTCGGGACGCGCCGACGGACGCTGGTCGCATCTAGCGTCAGACTATAGAGTGCTCGCGTTTTGCTAACGTAGCGTCACTGTGCCCAGCGTGCGCGTGCGTCAACGCTACTCTCAGTATATTGGCTCTTCATGATGCGCTCGCGGCCGTTTTGCGAGCTCCACATATACAAAATTTGGTGTTACGTGACGTCGATAGATGACGAAGGTAAACGACACATAAACATGATAATCAAGACACGAAGTTATGTACGGCGTCATTTACCTCCACCTTGTAACGTTATGCTGATTTGAAAGTGACCTATCAAAATTTCTCAATTGTGCTTCGCATATTTTCGATTCCCACTGTACGTGGGATCTGCCAATTTTTCACTCTTCCTTGTTTTGGTTACGTTCTATGAAGATGGAGGAACATGGCAGATTAAAAGACAGAAAGTTTTCACGGTATTTTTGTGGTCCACTTTTCAATAAGAATTCGTCGCAGTGTATTTGTTCAGAAGCATCAACGCGAAGCTGCGAGGCCAGCGTGACTACACGATTAGCTGGCGAATTGATGCCAAAATATGCCCGCTTGCTCCAAATGATGTGGGTGAGAAGACCGCAATATTACGGCTACGTTGGCGTTCAAGAATCTATTGTGATCTAATAAAAACAATTCGAAGAGAAAAGCCCATAGGCCGCAAGAGTTGTAAGCCTGCGCAATTAAAGCACTCAGAAATTGTAACGTACATAGCGGATAAGAGCCACTGTAAAGTGCACTAATATAATCGAGCAGTTTCTAAAGAAAAGTTTGAAGCTCTAATACATCATACTCTGACGAGCGAGCAAATGCTTCATATTGAAATTTCTCTCCGAGAATGAGCCAGCAAGACAACACAAAAAGCAAGTTATGAAAAATAGCTGTTCTGTAAAACCGCTACATTTTAGAAAATATAGAGTGAATTGGGTACGTTAAACCCCAAATAACAATCAATTTTTTTTAAACTTTTACTCATCAATACAACTGGAATTTACACGTGCCACGCTCTGTGACAGT
This sequence comes from Rhipicephalus microplus, assembly GCF_013339725.1. Taxonomy (NCBI): domain Eukaryota; kingdom Metazoa; phylum Arthropoda; class Arachnida; order Ixodida; family Ixodidae; genus Rhipicephalus; species Rhipicephalus microplus. Next base: position 84,778 of record NW_023611030.1, read on the forward strand.
GACCCTGTTACACTCTCGACTCATATCACCGCAATGCTTGAAATGTGGTAATAATTGCAGATGTATGTGTTACATCAACGGGTATATTGTCACTTGATCTGGTTGGTTATCAGCTTTACAGCAGTGTAGTAATGATTAATAGCCAGTACTATGACTAATTTAGTTACAACCAAAATTGATTGATGGTGATTTATTGACTGTGGTGTCTAACGTCCCAAATCCACAATATGATTATGAGAGACGCCGTAGTTGAGGACTCCGAAAATTTCGACCTCCTTGGGTTCTTTAAGACTCGCCCACAATTGAGCACACGGGCCCACAGCATTTTCGCCTCCATCAAAAACGCAGCCGCTGCCGCAGGGGTTCGATCCCACGACCTGCGAGTCAGCAGCCGAGTACCTTAGCAACTAGACCACCATGGCCGGGCAGCTACAACTGAAAGAAATTGAATTAAATCATCTCCCACCTTCTGTCCAGCTAGCAATAGTTGCTCGTCCTATAGTAGCAATGCGCCATGGAGCGCCACTGGTGTTTCATGGGTGCTGCAGAATTAGCTCCAACGTTTCGTCGGACCGTAAGCTACCTTTATTCTTTGTTTGTTAGCGGTGCTTGGGCCACTAAAGAATACAAAAATGGTGCATTGTGAAAACCTGTCCCGGCAATTTGAAGTATGGTGTGATGCCCTGTATAAAATACCGGTGTTTACTAGTTGTAAAGTGCAATGCCATGCATTTTGAATTATATGTAATTGTATCTCCGAAACTCCTGTAGGTAATGCAACTTCATCACGGAAATACCAGTTCATTGAAGCTCCCTGCTCATGGAATATCGAGTCCTAGAAGCTCTTCAGTGAATTTAGTACCTGTTCATGTTGACTATCCTCACATTATTACACGATGTATTCCTATAACCTTCCAAACGTTAACACAGCCCATTTCTTTACGCCCAATAACATCTTCAAGAACAGTTCCTTTTCGGGAATTTTAAATAGCACACGCTATTTCAGCAGGCTTCATAGAATGGTTCGCGTGGCTTAGTGTGGCTTAGAATGGCTTAATAGAATGGCTTAGTGTGCCATAGAATGACACACTAAGACTTCACTGTGCGAATTGTGCTTTTCTCTCGGGAGCGGCCGTATTTCCACACACGTTTTACAGTTTCGCAAGTATATACGCAAAAAACATAGCTTCAGCCTAAGTACGTTATGAGACTATGTGTTCCTATCTTACAAGGTAAAATGTGAAGTTGTCGAAGGGTTTTCTCACCATAAAACTGTTGCAGTCGCCCCAACCTATGGCAAAGTTTGAAAGATCTGAGGTCTCCTGAAAGACCTGAGCTCAAGACTGTTTTCAACTATCTTAAAGTTCTTGACATTTTTGTACTGGAACATTCAGCCTCATCTTTTGAGGAATTTGAATGTTGTAGTAAATTTCGCAATTGAGAAGTGCTCCCTTCTTTAGTTTTCTGATGATGCCTATTAAAGGATGCGCCTCCAAAACATATAAGTAGAAAAGAGACACCCATGCCACCATAAAGCTATCATCCATCTCACTCGTCGCATATTGCTTCTTCATTTAATGAAATTAGAAGCTAAAATTAAGAGGCTACGAACTACTACTTTAGCAATGCCTATCTCCGCTACTCTTATGTGAAAATTCCTGCATCGTCTACGCCCTCATAGCTTAGTCTTAATGACCAGTCCTTCACAAATCCTGAAGCTATAACGATCGTATTCAACAATTACTTCCAATCTGTTGTTTTTGTACTGATAACAGCACCACACATTCATTTTCCGACTTCCGCAGACTACCTGCTCTTTCTAATCCTAAGTTATCATCTATCGAGTAAAAAACTTATTCCTGATGTGGAGGTTTCGAAATGGTCTGGCCCAGATGGTATTCCACATATGCTTCTAAAGTAGTATTCGGAATGGTGTGCTGACTATTTTACTGTGGTAATAAAAAAGTACTAATCCCTGCAGCGGTTGTCCAGCTGTGGAAATGAGCAAATGCCATGCCCGTATTTTTATAAGACTGACAACAAGCAAATGATGGGAAATTATAGGTCAATGTTTTTGCTGTCTACCAGCTCTAAACTTTTGGAGCATACCAATAACAAATAGATTGTAGAATACCTAAATAAAAGTAATGTAACTTTAGAATCACCACGCGGCTTTTTTTCTGGCTATTATTCTGTTGCGCAGTTGCTGCACTTTACGCACAACATTGCTTCTCTCGTAACAACCGAAAACAGGTTGATGTCGTATTTGTTGAATATGTGTATGTCTTCGACATAGCTTTCCATGCTGAACTTTTAACTTTTTCGCAATTCTTTGACAACAACAAGCTGGTTGAATAGGTAGCATACCACATGCTGTCGTGCTCAAAATGTGTTAAGTTTAACCACGCAGAGTCGTCTGACGTACGGACCACATCAGGACGGGGTTTTAAAGCTCCGTGCTTGGCCGGTCTTTGTTTGTTATTTATGTAACAGATGGACAATAAATTATTGATAATATTCCAATTAAATTTAAAATGTACACAAGCGACTGCGTTACCTGTAAAACCATCTGCAATACTCAACACCAGGTAGTGCCTAATAGTGTTTTTTGTGGTTCTTAACGGGAGTAAAACGTACCAAACTTCAAAAAGACTGTAGCGACGTCCTTCCCAAAAAGGAAACAGTCATTTCATTTTACATATACTAGTGACGGCGTAGGTCAAGTAGATGTTATGTAGTTTAGGTTAGTTGGGGTAACTCTCGCAGGAAATTGAAAATGGCGCACACACGTTGAAACAATCTGCAAAAAAGCTCTTTGAAAACTTTGGTGTCTGCTACGCACGTTAAGCAACATGATAAAATAATGCCAACTTAAAGCGCAAGGCATTGGTGACAATCAAATATGCGTTAGTTCGTTGACTCATCGCGAACATGACGTGGCTTTGTTGTATTAAAAAAAGCAATTCTGACCACAGTTTCTCACTTACTTCCCATGTTCATGTTTTATCGCTGACGCCCCTCTCGAAAAGTGGCGCACTTGCAATAGTCCATTTCTTGTGTAAATAGGATAGTTTGTTCGGGTTCGAGTGTTCAAGCACTTGTATCATTCGTTGCATCTTTTGCACACCGTACCCTGTGATTTCATCCTCTAAATATTGTGCACGTTAGGTCGTTCTTTTCTTTTGTTTTTTTTTGTTTGTTTTTTCTGCAGAATATGCTTCTATTGAATGAGCTTGATGAATATTTGCGCAGACTCGGTCTTGAGCAACCACCTGAGGCTCTTTAACGTGCACCAAAATCTGAGCACACGGGCCTACAATATTTCCGCCTCCATCGGAAATGCAACCACCGCCGCCACTGGGATTTTATCCTGCGACCTACGGGTGAAATCTTATTGTGTCAAGGTGCTGATCATTTGTATTTACATGTGCGATGCCTGGAAAGCTAAGCAGCAATATTTGTAAATAAATAGATCTAGGCCAGGCAGCTAACACTTTAACTGCTTCACCCTTTCTGGGAAACATTCATGTTTTTGAATTCAAGAGACAAGCTTCTATTTCGACACACTTTTTTAATCTTGACCTTACCCTCCACCCAATCCTCGCGCCACGCCACCGCCGAAGGTTCGCGCCGCCGCCGGCAATTCTGTTACAGGTGCACAGGTCTATTGCAAAGTGGCGATGACAGTTGGCGATACTGCAACGAAGGGTGAAACAAAAAACACTTACACTTCACTTCAAAAAAGGGTGGAGCCTAAGAAGTATCAACAGAGGGAAGCTCCATAGATTTCAGAACGTGTAAAGCATAATGTTATTAATAATAACAGTTTACTAGCCCCCATATAATTCCTTGCATCTTCTGTATACCATACCCAGTAATTTCATCTTCTAAGCTTTATATTAACATAGTAATAAAATAACACAATATTGATAAATAATAATAATAACGTACTATACTCTACAACAGCAAGTGGGCGGTCAGTTATCACACTCACTCAGATATTTGGGGCTACGTATCACACGCGCAGAAGAATTAATCCGGTATACCCTGCATGCTAGAAAGAACTTCATAAAATGGCTTTGGTGGCTGTAATGATAGTAATAATATATGTGTTTTGACCACCAAAAACCATAACTTAATTAGGAGGGATGCCGCAGCGGAGGGCTACGGAAATTGTGACCTCCTGGGGTTCTTTGGAGTTCATTGGCATAACACGATACACGAACCTCTACGCTGTCACATTCATCGAAACTCGACCACCACAGCTTGGAATAGAAACAGTGACCTTCGGGTGAGTAGCTCAGCATCCTAGCAACTGATCTATCGATTGAGATGAATAGTCACTGTAACAGTGTATTGTAAAGCATTCAATTGATTCAGCGCATATAAATAGCTGAAATCTGCAGCCTATTTGTCATGTTTTCTATCGTAAAGGGGCTATTTATGCTATATATAGGGTACAGAAAAGTCAGGGTTACTACTACGAATAAAGCTGAAGCAACATTGAAAATTCTAGGCTGCGAGAAAATATCTCTCTCTGATAGATATGGGTGTGTTACATAAAGATATCGACTGCTATCCTCGACCTACTTTTGAAGTATCAATCTTTGATCGTGTCAAGCAAAAGTAATATAGCCTTCTGCCTTAGTAAAGAGCCATTAGTACCTCTCATTGCGACAAGAAATACCATAGAATTCATAAGCGAGTTCGTGGCGTAATGTTGGCGCAAACATTAAGGTCTATGACATGAGACATGTTTGAAGAAGTGCATGGCAGTAGTTTCACGCATAAAATTTACTCTTCCGCAGTAAGTACGGCATGAAAAAGCAGCACTATCTTAATCTGTGTATGCGACACTTATGGGAGAAGTCCAAGCTGTCGAGGTAGTTTAGAGACAAGAGAGAGAGAGAAGGAATGTAGGAAAGGTAGGGAGGTTAACTAGAATATGCGTCCAGTTTGCTACCCTACACATGGAGAGAGGGAGGGGGTAAAAGAGAGAGAGAAGGATTGACACATATCACATCACACACACAATGCCGAGTATCACAGGCGGTCCCTCAATGAAGTTGCTGACAAGTATCTCGGGAGGGCTCGTGTGGCTTTCTGTGCTGATGTGCAGCGCGACCAGGCTCCTAAGATCTTTGCTTCATTAAATGGCCGGTCATCGAGTCTATTCAAGGCACACTGGAGAGTCCGGCGATCTTTATCAAATTGGGCGCAGTGGCACAAGAGATGTTCAATAGTCTCTATACAGTTGCAGTTTTCACACATGGATGAATCCGCCATGCCAATGCGATGGCTGAATGACTTAGTAAATGCTACCCCAGTCCACAGCCGGCACAGCATTGTAGCGTCACGTGGAGAAATCTTGGATGGCAGTTGTTTCTGACGTAATGACTTAAGGCTCTTAGGGTGATGATTGGAGTTAAGTGGAGAATTCCAGTGCGCAAGCGTGGCATTATGCGCGATGTGACGAAGTTCCCTAGCTGCGTCTACTCTTGACAAGGGTATTAACAGTGTGGGCGCTTCATCGTGGGCACATCGGGCAGCGTCGTCGGCGCGGTGGTTACCAATGATGCCACAGTGGCCCGGCAACCATTGTAAAACAATATCATGCCATTGATCAGCAGCGCGATGACAAATTTCATTAATACGATACACCATCTGGTGGTAGTTTCCACGTCGTAGACTTCGCACGCATTCAAGGGCTGCCTTGGAGTCACAGAAAATGGCCCATTTACTAGGGGATTCTTGCGTAACAAACTCCACAGCGGCTCGAAAAGTGGCGAGCTCGGATCCCATAGATGTCGTGACGTGCCATGTCTTGAATTTGACGGTGATTGATCGAGATGGTATGACAAAGGCACCTGTCAAACTTCCCGAGACCGAACCGTCCGTGTAAACATGAATTCGGTTAGCATACGACAAATGCGAGAGGTACAGTGAGATCTGCTTGAGGGCTGCAGATGACAGGCTTGCCTTTTTAAATACCCCCGGCACTTCAAGGTGCACAGTCGGTCTTTTCATGCACCACTCTGGAGATAGTGGTATGGTTGCGGGCGAGAATCTCCACGAGATGGAATTCTGGTTAGCCGCAACAACTTTGGAAAATGCTGCCTTTGGTCTTTCTAGTGGCGGGCTAGCAAGGTGGTGGTTAGGCACTCTGGATATGTGACGGATATGTGTCTGGAGTGTGTAGAGAGTTATATATGTCGTGATCGGATGGTCTTTAGCAATACCAATTGTTGCTAACGTATTAGCGCACCGAGGTATCCCAAAGCATGTGTGGAGGACTTGGCCTTGAATGCTTTGCAGGACCCTGACGTTAGTTTTTCCGGCGTTGGAAAGCACGGGCGTGCTATACCGCAAATATCCCAAGAAGAGCGCTCTGTACAGCTGAAGCATAGATGACACTGATGTGTCCCACGTTTTACCAGCAAGAAATCTTATCACGTGTGTGATAGAGCTGAGCTTCTTCTTCAAGTGCGAGATGTGAGCACTCCACGAGAGATCTCTGTCGATAGTGACGCCGAGGAATCGGTGACGTCTCATATACGAAAGGTTAACGTTGTCGATAGAAACAGGATAACAGATCGTGGGCTTGTGGGTAAAAGGGACTAAGGCGCACTTTTCGGTGGAAATTGTGAGGCCTCGAGCATGGAGGTACGTCCACGTTATTCTCGCTGCTTTCTGGAGCCGTGCGCGTACCTGGAGTTGTGTCACTGCTGAAGCCCAGATACATTTATCATCGGCGTATGTAGAGATATTGACTGATTGAGGTAGGCTTTGTACAAGGCCAATGATCGTGAGGTTAAACAGCGTAGGGCTGAGAAACCCGCCTTGTGGAACGCCACGAGTGGTGTGATGATCAACGGTGTGGCCTTCCGCAGTGAGCACAAAGAAGGATATGCTCTGTAGGTAGCTCCGAATCCATCGAAACATTTCTCCACCGATTCCAATGTTCACCAAGGCACCTAGGATGGCATCGTGCGTTACGTTGTCATATGCACCTTTCACATCGAGGAACATTGCAACCGAGATGCGCTTGAGGTATTTCTGTTGTTGCACAGAGGTTACGAGGTCGATGACATTATCAATAGAAGAGCGGCCTCTTCGAAAACCAGCTATGGCCTCTGGGTTTATAACATAGCGTTCAAGGTACCACTCGAGGCGTGTCAGAACCATTCTTTCCATTATTTTCCCCACGCAGCTGAATGACGCAATGGGTCGATATGATGCCAGATCAAGCGGCGACTTTCGAGATTTGAGGATTGGTACCAAGCGGCTGGATTTCCACCTTTCTGGAACGACGCCATCGTTCCATGACTGGTTGTAGCATTTTAGTAGCTGGTCTCGGCTGCGTCTTCCAAGATGGCATTAAGCAGCGTATTTAATACCGTCCGGCCCAGGTGACGATGAACGTCTGCAGGTGGCTAGAGCTGCATATTAGAGAAAAGCTGAGAAAAGCATAGCTGAGAAAAGCATATTCAGTTCAGAAACTCGTGCTACGGGAACATCCCCGAGAACTTCGTCACTCATGGTAACCACATTTCCCGATATCCTCACGCAGAAATCTTCAGCAACGTAAACCTGCAGGCGGCCTTGATGGAGAGCCAATGTGCTGAATAAACGTGGTTGTGGAGTCGAGCCAAGGCCACGCACCGTCCTCCATATATGAGACATAGGCTTGCGAGGATCGAGTGATTCACAATATTTCTTCCACCGTTGGTCCTCCAGCTTGTCCATTCGACGTTGGATTTTCTTTTGTAGACGTCAAGCGTCTCTGAGGTCATGAATCGAATTAGTGCGCCTGTACCTCCTCTCCGCCCGCCTACAAATCGTTCGTAGTCATTCCAGTTCTATATCAAATTCTGTACGCTTTGATGTGTTTTTAAAGGCGCACGTAACCTCTTCCATCACATTTTTCATTACCTCCTCGCGGCTGCACGCGATATCATCGCATGCCTCTTCCACTTTTGCCTTGTCGATTGTACAATCAACTCTTCTGTCAGTTGATGAGGAGGAAGTTGCAAAACCTGTGACCTTCAGATACGTTGGAATATGATTACTGCCGTGTGTCTCAATATCAGTGAACCATGGCACTTGTTGGGCGTATTTCCGTGACACAAATGCAAGATCCAAGCAACTGCTATATCTCGAATCACGCAAATACGTTGGACTGCCGTCATTCATAACGTTAACTTCGTGGCGTGAGGCGAATTCAGCAAGTTTCTGGCCTCTGGAATCGATCTTTGTGCTTCCCAAAGCAAGTGATGAGCATTAAAATCACCAATAACAATCCAAGGTCAGGGTGTAGTGGTCAAGATGTGTAGCCTTGCACCATCGAACTGACCAGATGGTGAGATGTATGCGCCAATAAGTGTGAAGGCTACCTTTTTCTTTGCAATGCGGAGGCATACGTATTGATTTCCGTAATGGGGTTGCACCAAATGTGGAATGTAGGTTAAATCTCTGCGGATATATATGATTACATTGCTGGGCTCCCCACAAGTCGATGAAGTGAAGGCTTCGTAGCAAGAAAGCTTTATCGCTTTTGACAATTTTGGTTCACATATTACTAGTATAGGAAATCTGTTGCAGAAAACATAATGTTGAAAACATGAGATCCATGATTTAAGTCCTCTGGCATTCCACTGTAAAACTGTCGCACTACGTACTTCGTCTCGAAATGAAGGCAGTGAAAGAGCCATTTTGTCTATGCGAAGTTGGCAAGCACTGGACTCAGGGCATCCAATACTTGCACTGCGCATCGTGCTGTAGGCGTGTTCGTGTTGCCTATAAGCGTGCGAATGGCATTGATGAGAGACTTAATCATCGTCAAAATTTCGCGGTCACGCTCTGTCGCCTCATCTTGGCGAGATGCAGAAAGTGGTGCTACCAGTGCACGTTCCAGTTTTTCTGCAGGGGTTGTCCTTGGAAGTGATGGCCATGCTTCTTCCAGAGCCTCCTTTTCAGGGGCAGCATTCTGAAAGCACGCGTTCCTTCTGTCCGGCGGTAGTGGTGAAGCCGATTAAACGAAATAGGGACAAGAATTTCAGTAAGAAGTATTACAATAATTTTTGTATGCTCACAGCTAATCTAAAAACTAGAGAATAACATTCTGGTCATTCTGACATCAACGCTAAGTAAAATAAAGACTGGAGCGGCACCCAAAAGATCTGTAAGCGCATTATGGATGTGCAGTAGCGACAGTTCAATGTGATATTGCACTTGCAGCGCTTTCGCAACAGTATTGCGAAACAACCAGAAAACTGGTGCCTAAAGTATGCTCTTTTTGGAAGCCCAGTAAAACCTATAGTATGTTAGTGCAAGGCCTTCAATTTTTCTGCCTTAAATATTTGGCTCCTTCTTTTAAACTTCTGTTCGCTTTGCTATCTGTCAAAGATAACCTCCTTGATGTCTCAATCTTTTTGCAGAAGTCCCCTTCTACCATGCTTCTGACTTCTCCCATGATGCTTCAGAGTGTACCAAGAACTGCGCTGTGTCCACCAAAAATATACTCCCAGACAGCACGCAAGGCAAGGATCAAAAGTAAGAGGTTCGAATGCTCATATACAGGTTAATGAGGTATCGTTGAGCGGACCTAAACAGCAAGTGCGCATAATGAATGCTCTTTATTGAAACAAATTTTCTAGCCACATTAGCAGGATGTAAATATTGACTGCATCGGATGCATAATCATAAGAAAAGCAGTACTTGATATTATAACATTGGGAGTCCTCTATTTCTTGTCTATATGCCAAACGTTGCGCGAACAGCCGTTCGTATGTATACCATTACAGTTGGTACACATTTTGCTCATACAGAGTCGAAAAAAGTAACATATACCATCAAACTTGGGCTCATTACTGTTGTATTTATTTCTAATTATTTATTTTTACCACCTCGCAGTTTATTTGGGCACCATCTTGTTGAAGAAATCATTGAAGCGTTTGCTGAAAAATACAATAGGGGAACAGAACTGCAGTCATTTGGTCATGTGCAAGCACCACTAATCGAGCCGTCTGCTGTCATGTTAGGAATAAGTTTCCCAATGAAGACCCTTCACGAAATATTTTGTTACGTCATTGTCTGGTCGTGACATCTCCGTTATGCAATGAGTTCGTTGGCTCGAGATGATAGCATATGACGTAAATGGCCTTGGAATGCCACTGTCTTTTCCACTGCGCAGTAAAAAGCTAAAAATTGAGCCCAGGAATGACGGCGTGTCGAGATACGGCAGCAGTAAAAAAAGCACAAAGCGCGATGCGCCAAAGCGCGTCTATATTGCCGCAATCATTGGAGAGCGAAAGTTTAATAAAAAATTGAGAGTGGAGTCTTTTGATTGAACGGCAATGTCCCCTGAAGAGATAAGCTAGGCCACCACACCGCTTGTGAAATCAATGTGTGAAAGAGCAAAGCAGCTATAGAAAAAAAATTGCTGTATACATTTGTCAGCGCGTTCTTTTTTGGGAATTCTCCGATTTCCGAAGAATAAATGCCACTCGAGCCTCTCTGGGTGAGATGTTTTGAGTACATTGACTCTTAGCTCGGCGCCCCCTTACGCAATCTCAGCTTTGTATTCGAAGTCACATTTCGCAATATAAGAAAAGAGTTCTTAAAAGGAGGAAGCACAGCAGAGCATTTCAGATAGACTTTCCGTGAATCCCTCAAAGGCACTCCAGGACATTCTTGAAAGTGAATTATATGAAGTGGAATCCGCCAAGCGTACTTAAGGTGAAAATTGCTTTTTTCACTGTAGTTCATTTTAATATAGGAGAGACAAAATATCAAATTGTTTAAAAACAATATAAACTTCAGGGTTGCAACTTGAGTTAATGTCACGTACTGGGCCAGTAGGTATGTATAATGAACTATCGCCAAACCCAGCTTTGAAATACACGTTCACAAGAACAGAACTTTTGATGGGCACACATAATGGATTCAGGTCTTTCCAAGTCCAAAACAATGTAGCGCGCATTGACGCGGAATAAAAACTGAGGTATTGATTGAAACTAATTGCAATATCAAAGAGCAAGAAAGTACCAAAAAAAAGAAATACACTTGACAGAATACTCAACGCATTTCTACCACATTGAAATATCATGCACTAAAAGTCGCACTTTTCTACTGACAATGAAACATTATAAGCGACCTACAGTATTAGTTCCTTACATTTTAGTGACTCACTTTCTTTCATGCAGGCTCAAGAATTCAGGATTATCCTACCTGGTCCTTGCTATAAAACTACGTTCGTGAAATGGCTGCCACACACACACACACACACACACACACACACACACACACACGCACGCACACGCACACGCACACGCACACGCACATACACATGCACACACACACACACACACACGCGCGCGCGCGCGCACGCACATACAGAGAGAGAAACAAAGTGCCCTGATATTATTTAACTAAAATGTGCAGGAAAATAAAAATTATTGCTTCATTATTCTACAAAGGTGCTCTGTGCAGTTTTTTATTTGTTAAGCAGGACTGAAATGCACTTCGTTGACACCTTTCCGCATGTGGCTATTGATTGCTGTTTTATATAAAAAATGGCAGCATATCCACGGGGTGAATGATGGAGTGTGGGGCGAAGCATCCGTCCGTCCATTTGTTCTTGCTTCCATCCATCCATGCGTCAGTCTGTTTGACCGTCCGTGCGTCCATCCGCCCGTCCATGCGTTCGTCTTTTCATGCATCCGCACGTCCATCCATGCATCCATCCCTGTGTTCGTCCATGCTTCTCTCTGTGTGTCCGTTCGTCCATCTAGTCAACACTCCAAGTAGCACCATCTCGCATCTTTTCATCATATATTACGCATATAGAAGCACCGCCATTTCAAGGACTAAACGAGAGCTGGCACACGCACATTTGCTTACGACTTGCGGTTCGTGTTTACTTCCCACCTTTAATTACCTCAAGTTCATGGTATATACTAGTTCACTGTATTCATGGCCCTGTGGCCCAACGCTCGCTAAACGTTTCTAAATCCAAAGAGGTTACGCCCAGCGAGTGTAATGTAGTGACCCTTTCTTGTCTAATTGTACTCAATCTACATGGCAATGGCTGCTAATGGGGAATGAGAGACAAACGAATTCTGCATTAGTTAACACGCACGCTGCGAATTTTTTATTGTTCGCCAACATACAGGAGAAATCTCCCACCGGCACCACCTTGCAGGTCAAAGCGTAAGGCATGTCACGCACTACTACGAGAGACGAACGGGTGCCGCTTTAAAGAGCTTCACCCCTGAAAAAGCTGGCCAGCATGGCTGTAACGTTGAGCTTTACTGCAAAATAGCATGTGTTTTTTAAATAGTGCGTGCTTCAATGCTTGGAATATCTTGTCCTTGAGAAATCGATTTACGTCTGAAAGCGATAAAATAACCAGTGTCTCTGAAGACTCGGTATAACGCAATGCCTTGCCCCACCAAGTAAATAGTCATACAGAGCCTTCCTCTTCGTCATAAAACGTTGATAACACTCAACTATGTGACGAAGTTCTGGTGGCGAGTGAATGCCGAATATGAAACATCTTTGTCAAAATTAACAGCGCCCACTTGTCTACACCAAGAAAAGTGGTTTCGACGCGCTCCTAGCTCCTTTCTGATGGATTATTAAGAGCAAAAGCCTTATTCAATTTTTCACGAACTCAACTACATCACTTGACGCGCTGTACGAAGGCCTGATGTGGCTAACACGCTCATATTACATAAAGAATGAGAAAGACTTTGAGCTTTTTGCGAGCAGCCTTGTTGACAACGAAGGCAAGACTCCAATGAAACCTACTTTCATAATTGGCGGCGTACAGTACACTGCCAAACCAACGTGTCTCTAGCCCCGAAGGACGTTAATTACCTAGCGTGATTTTGCAAAGCAACGTTCTTCAGTAAAACTAACCCGCTGTGAAAGCGCTAAGTAGATGAATAAACGAAAATTATAGAGAGCCATGTTCAGTCATTAAGACATTCAGGCCTCTTTTTGATATGATCTCGCTGCCTGGTGAACAACCTGGCATGAGTCTCCACTAATAATAGCGACAAGATAAACAGGTTCATATACTAACAGGTAGGCTTAAGACGAAAATAATGGCTCTAACTTTCGTGTCCTGAAGCATGGTACAGTTTTAGAAGCCCCTTCTACAGCCCTGCATCCAATTGGTGTGCGTTAGTGACCCGCCCCCCTCCCCAGCTTCCAAATTGAAATTACGCAGTACGTTTTATCAAGAACAAATAATGAAATAAGTAGTTTCCGAATTCCTTCAACAAGTGCTCAACGAAAAAAAAATAAATTGCTGGCAACGAGTCTGCCCTTTCGCCTTCCTCCCAAAGCGGCACATTATCTTTCACAGCATCACAGCCTATACTATCGATGCAACTTCGGCTCCTTGATTATTCAAATGCTATCTGACTGCTATGAACCTTGGCCTGACAACAGTTCCCGATTCCCTTGCGTAGACTTTAGAGAAGCAAGATTAGACTCGAGAATGAGTGATGTAAAACGGGGGTGACCGGAAATCCATTGAATGTGCATTTCTGCCTGTTAGTGCCACAAAGTTGTGAGCGCCACCAAAATACTATTGTACGAAGCCTCTGCACTTTTTCTGGCCTAAGGGCGAAACAGTGTCGTATATTTTGTTAGCATTTCTGGTAACTAACACATAAACCTCTGTTTAGCGAAGTAGTTCGCAAACGCAATTTCCCAATGATTCCGCACAAGAGCTGAACCTCCTTGCGCGAGAAACATCGTTTCACAAGCCTTACGGGGTTTCGATTACGATCGCGCACCATCATCTGCATTCCGGGTACGCCAGCGCACTAGAATGAAATGTATCACAAAGGAAAAACCTCCCACTTTCAATGCAGGCTGCTCCGCCGTCTCTACAACTCTTTCCTGGTGCTGGCATCACAGTGCCGGCTAGAGTTTCCTCCCGTCACTCGCATCAACACGCTGTGACGCATAACTAACAAGACACTAAAAAACGCAGCACTGCTTACGCGATTGTACGCATGACGTCAATGAATGGGAGAAGAAGAAAAAAAAAACAAGTCGAGAAATTTTCGGCAATCGGCCGCAGCTCGCGTCGTCAATAGCACATAATGCCCGGGTGTGTTCCAGAATGGCGCCGCATCGATGCACACTGAATGCGACGCAAATCTAACATTAAAATGAGGGAGAAAAATAAAGGCGCTATTGCTGGTTGTCGGCTCACCTACCAGCCTCGATAGCTTGCAGTTTATCGAGACCACAGTGTCAGCAGGCGAGACAAGCAGCCCAAAAGTGGTGCCGTACAGCATCGCAATTAATGTACACCTCGATCTCGTTATGGTCGTTGTCTTCCAAGTGACGGCTGAAGCCTGTGCCCAGACCACCATGCAGCACGCGCCTGTTTCAAACCGGGGCTCACGTTGGCCGCACGTGAGTGGGTGAATACGTCGAAAACACGGTGTAAGAAATATAATTTTGATGTTGACACTCTCCGCCTAAGTTCCCTATATGAAACAAGTTTCGTGTTGTATCTCGGGGTCTTTTCTTCACCTGCCACGAAGGAGAGCACGTCCATTGGGATTGAAAACTTTATTCGCCTATTTATAATGTACTCTCGCGTCTTGGCTTCAGCCACGCGATATGAAAAATAAAAAAGGTAAAAAAAACACGGGTGACCTCATACTGTTCAGCTTCTTATTGCAGGGAAGGGAACGGCGATCGTGTGCAATGCAGCACACCACAAGTTCAGCCTTGCTCTGATGACCAGATGATGTTCAGCTTTAGTATATGCGCTGGCCGCAGTTTCGTGGGGGGTGCTGCGACATGAGGGTTTGATAAACCAATAGCGCGACAAGACGAACGCGTGTTTTTTTTTTCACCTCATTGTGGCGCGTTTTTGCTTTCTTTTTAGCCTGATGGTATTTTATTTGTGAACCGGGGGCACGCTAGCTGCTAGCTAGAAACGCATACCGCGTTTTTCCCGACCGAACAACGCCACGTGTGGCGAATGCTCCAATTAGCTTCACGGTGTTAGAAAAAAAAATCACAGCACATCCGCGGAGTGAATGATGATGAGTAGGGCGAAGCGCTGGAGGGTTTCATCGCTAAACCATGAACCATCCACGATTATCGCCAACTGCATCATCAAAGACGTGACACAAACTGAATGTACTTATGGAAGAAATTTCATTATTCGTAAGTGGTAGCTATACGTCGCTTCCGTTACCCCTTCATTATAGCGGCTTTATGGCCTGTGAAGTGGTGGACTGGTGATGGGACGTAGTGGGATGTCTGCAAAGACAAAATAGTGGGAAGTTTGCAAAGGTGTAACTATCGGCGGTCACGTACAAACAAGGGACGGACACAGTACCAATATCTATGTTTCTTTGAAGCGCACGCAGATACAAGTACACGACCATCTTGCATTGTATACCGGATACTTCTGAACATTATTCAATTTACGGTCAGTGAAGTGGTGGATCTGTGATAAGGTTTATAGTAGGTTGTTCGCAAGGACGAAGCAGTGGGCAGTAGGCAAAGGTAGAACTATAGGTGGTCACGTACATACATACAAGGGATGAAAGACCCACGCCTTTAGGAGTTTCGCCCCCAAACACGAATTGCACTTCCAACGCTGAGCTCTCATGGCGCAACAGCGTTACGCACTCTACGCATGCAGCTCATCTTCTATAGTGTATGCGACCACCACGGTTGCGTGGGGGCGCTGCGACCTGGGAGCCGGTAGTAGTAGTAGTAGTAGTAGAAAACTTTAT
This sequence comes from Rhipicephalus microplus, assembly GCF_013339725.1. Classification (NCBI taxonomy): domain Eukaryota; kingdom Metazoa; phylum Arthropoda; class Arachnida; order Ixodida; family Ixodidae; genus Rhipicephalus; species Rhipicephalus microplus. The sequence goes on from NW_023611030.1 coordinate 100,560, forward strand.
TATATACATAATCCAGGCAGGCTTGAACTCGAGTGCCACGAGGAATATACGGGGTGGAGAGCGAATTCTGTCCGGCCGGGTGGTGCCCCTATTCCAGGGCCCCACTGGCGCGAGTCATCCGTTCAGCTCTGTGGATCAGTCGCAGCTGATCCGCTGGGCTGGGCTAGACAGCAGCGCCTCCCATTCCTCCCACGTGCCAGTGGTGTCGTGTTCTTCATCGTGCTCTGCACACCCCAACGTGATGTGAAAGAGTGTTGGGGTGGCTCCACATTATCTCTGTACGCCGTGGGGTAGATCAGGTGAAGAGTGTGCAGGTTTATGTAAGTGTTAGTCTTTATTCTTCTTAGCGCTGTTGCCTTCGCAGCGCTGAGCTTGCTACGAGGACGTAGATACAGCTGCCTATTTTCTCTGTAGTACTTTAAAATTGTTACGAAACAAGGGTCCAAGGGTGTAGGTTCATCACTTGCATTGTCTTGAGTGGCTCGGTGATTTGTGAAGCCTCGAGCCGCCTCGTCCGCGCGCAGGTTCCCTGTCACGCTCTCGTGCCCCGGGGCCCAAGTCACAGCTTGTACGTATTTTACTGTGGAGTCCCATCCTGTCCTAACTAATATACGGAACACCTGTGCTCCAATTTTGCCCTTTAGATAGTTTATGCAAGCTTTTTGCGAATCTGTAATGATGGTTAATGGAGCATTTCGCGTCCATTCCTCTTTCATTGCGAGTGCTATGGCAACATCGTCTGCTTGTGTTGTCGACGCCTGATCTATTGAAGCGCAGGCTGTAATTTTCCCTTTATGGTCGGTGACTACACACACATATCTCTTTGCATTGGTCTGATAAGGCGCGGCGTCAGTGAATCTGGCCGTGTTCAAAAATCTTGCTATTTTGTCAATGTAGTCAGCCCTTGCCTTTCTTCTTCCAGCATGCAGAGTAGGATCCATGTTGCTTGGTATTGGCAATACGGTGTACCATTCTCTAAGTTCGCTTAGTACTTCTTTGGTTTCTTGGTGTGTTTGTAATAAAGTATCGCGCCCTAGTTTTGTTAGGACTGCTCTGCCCGTTGGGGTCTGGAGAAGGCGATTTTTTTGCGCTAGTAACTGGGCCTCGGATAATTCTTCAATTGTGTTATGAAGACCAAGCGCCAGTAGCGTGTCGTTAGAAGTATTCTACGGTAATCTCAGGGCTGTCTTGTAGGCCATTCTAATTACTTGGTTTGCTTTTTTCTTCTCTTCCCTGTTCATAATTTGATACGGAAGCGAGTATGTAATGCGACTGATGACGAGGCTTTTGACCAATTTTAGGGTATCTTGTTCTCTGATGCCTTCATGGTTGTTTGTTATTCGTGAGATCTTGCGTGAGATCTGCTCTACTGATGTTTTGAGTTGATTTAGTGTATGCAGACATCTCTGTTTAGCTTGAAGGCACATTCCTTGTATTCATACGGTATATTTCTCTATGATGACATTTCGGTCGAGCTTGACTTCCAGCTTTAGATTCGGATCGATCCTCCGTGCTTTTATCTACGTGAAGCGAATGAGCTCTGACTTTTCGGCAGAGCACTGAAGACCCCGTATCCTGCGCACTCTTCTATGGTGCTGGCTGCCTGTTGTAACCTATCTTCTTTCTCTGCTAGGCTGCCTGGCCCCGCCGCGGTGGTCTAGTGGCTAAGGTGCTCGGCTGCTGACCCGCAGGTCGCGGGTTCGATTCCCGGCTGCAGTGGCTGCATTTCCGATGGAGGCGGAAATGTTGTAGGTCCGTTTACTCAGATTTGGGTGCACGTTAAAGGACCCCTGGTTGTCAAAATTTCCGGAGTCCTCCACTACGGCGTCTCTCATAATCAAATGGTGGTTTTGGGACGTTAAACCCCACAAATCAATCAATCAATGCTAGGCTGCCTGTGGTTTTCCATGCCGTAATATCGTCTGCATGTATCGCATGGTGTAGACCGGCAATATCTTTGAGTTTTCCTGCAAGGCCTGTCATGGCGACATTGAAAAGGGTCGGTGAAATGACCGCTCCTTGGGGTGTTCCTTTGTTTGGAGGTTTAATGATGTCGGATTTGTAATCTCCCAGCTTGTTTGTTGCAGTCCTGTGAATAAGAAAACTTTTGACGCAGTCGGAACATTCGTTCTCCACAGTTAGCTTCCTCCAGACCTTCTAGTATTGCATTGTGACTGATGTTATCAAAGGCTCACTTCATGCCAACTGCCATAACGACGTTTTCTCCAACCTTAGAGATGTCCATTAATACTTGTCCTTTTAAAAGAAGTAGAACATCTTGCGGAGAAAGGTGTGGGTGAAAGCCAAACATAGTTTCGGGCATGAGGTTGTTGTTCTCGAGATGGTTGAGGAGCGTGGTGTTCACCAGTTTTTCAAAACATTTTCCTAAGCAAGGCGTGAGCGAGATAGGTCTCATGTTCTCAATGGCAAGTTCTTTTCCTGGTTTAGGCACCATGACCACAATCGCGTATTTCCATTCTGGTGGGACAGTTCCAGCCAGCCAATGTTTGTTTATGTATTTAGTGAGAGCTTCAATGGCTTCGTAATTTAGGCTCCTCATCATACCACTGGTGGATTTTATCTGCACCCGTGGCTGTGTTCTTCATGTTACATAATATGGCTGCTCTTATCTCAGCTTCTGTAAAAGGCTTGTCTAAACCAGGTTGCGGTGATCCTTTTTACCTTCCTTGATATGAAGGCGGTGCTCCGTCTTCCCCAAAGCATTTTTTATGCATGCCTTTAATGAGGTCCTCTTTTGTACCAGGATATAAGTGCAGCAATCTTTCAATGGCTTCACTGTTTTTATTTTTGACTTAATGGGGTCTATCATGGCTTTCAGTATGTTCCATGTTTTGGCCATACTCAGCGTTCCATTGAGTGAATCACAGAAATTCGTCCAATTATTTGCAGGTAGTTGATTGGCGTATTCCTCTGCGCGCTGGGTGATATCTTTGATTCTTTCTTTCAATTCACGGTTACGTTTCTGTCGTTTCCATCTTTTCGTAAGGCTTCTTCTTGCTTCCCAAAGATGTAGTAGGTGTGAGTCGACCTCATGGGCATTGCTTGATCGCGTTATTTTTTTACTGTACCTTTCATTTTGACGACTTGGGAGCCGGTAGGAGGAAATAGGCGAACATTATATGGACGTGCTGTCAGGTGGAGTGTCGACATTTATAATATATTAAGGGCAAAGCTCCTTGCACCGTGGGTCATTTGTCCCATGTTGTCGTAGTCGTTGTAGGAGCAAGTTGAATTGCATTGCATGTCAATGAAAATGGTGTCAAGCATATCCACGGATCATATTCATGCCATCCTTTGTCATTATTTTGAGAGCTTGGCACATGCTGCACATTTGCGAGAAGCTCTGTGAATTATTTTGGGATATGGCTGACGATGATGAAGAATTTTGCCAGAAGCTTTTGCAATACCCAGAATCCTTCACAGTGGGCGTGCGCCGAACTTATTAGGTGACAACTCTTAAGCTTTGAATCAATCTGCGAGCCACTCTTTGCGCAGAAATGGAGAGAATAAAACGCGAGAAAAGCAAGGAGGTGAACCATAAATTGGGGCATCTGGTTTGCTACCTCACTCTATACAGAGAGGGAATGGGGAAGAAAGATGATAGCGAAAGCAAAGAGAAAATTTGAAAAAAAAATAGAGGGGGTGCTATAGCTTACTTAATAGGCCACTACCACGGAAAAAGTTCAATAAGGCCTTGACAGATTTTCTGTGCGAAGACAGATCGTGTCGCCTTTCGCTCAATTCACATAATATGACACCTGCTTGTTCCTGTGCTCTTCTAAAAAGCTTTATTATTCATATTACCACGCTGCCTTTCCCGACACCAAGGCAGCCTAAGGCCAGTTTGCATGCGGGTGCCAACATCGGCGTGGTTCAGTGGTAGAACTCTAGGCTGGCACGCAGAACACCCCGGTTCGAAAAGTTGTTTCCTTGGTGTTTCTTCGTTTACTGGGCTTTTTTTTATTTCGTGCGATAGTGGTTACAACCACTGGCAATGGCGGTGGCAGCAGCGGACAACTACAGCGCTGAACACGACCCGTGTTGTGATTTCATAAACGCCTCCCCATTAAAAATAGGGAATGCTATAATGATGAAGAAACAATATATGCAAGTAAAATGACTGAAATAGATTTGCATATGGTTCAATAAAGCCACCGCCATTTCAAAGCTAGAGCTGAAGGGCGGTTCTTCGAGCAGTTTTCTTGCGTCATACTTTTAGAGGGGATCATCTGGAATGTATCAAATGCAAACAGGAAAAAAAGAGTTCAACCCGCCACCATGGTCTAGTCACTGAGAAACTCGGTTGCTGACCCGCAGGTCACGGGACTGAAATCCGGCCGTAGCGGCCACGTTTTCGATGGACACGAAATTGTTTGAGGCCCCTGTGCTTAGAATTCGGTGCACGTTAAAATACGCTAGGTGGTCGAAACTTCCGGTGCTTTGCACGGCGGCGTCGCTCATAATCATATGGTGGTTCAAGAATGTTAAACCCAATCATCATTATTATTATCATCGAAAGGAAGGTCTAATTTACACTAAAATAAGACAAGATTAAAAGTTTTCATATAGGCTCAAACAGGCTTGTGTGCGATCCGGGTGACAGTGCTCCAGGTGTACTCCTCTCACATTCATGGAACCAACAAGTGAATGCAGCTTTTCTATTTTTGTACCTTCTTTTGAGCATAAAATCCCAATACACTATGTGTGAGCACAAAGTGTAACAATCTGCAATGTTTTGTAAGTCCCACGTCTATACCAAAGGAAGCAATACGCTAAAGTTTAAATGTGTTTAATGTCACCTGCCCGCGACAGTGAAGATGGCTGCCGCATGACAGGTAACTACCGCACACTTTTTATTTGGGTGAACTTCTGACCTACAAATGTAAGCTCAATGTGCAAGTGAAGGACTCTGTGTACTAAGGCGGCATGGGCATTCGTCGACCGCTGAGTGAATGGGTTAGCGCTAAGGTGCGTCGGCAGTTACTCACTTGGCATAAGGCATTCTAGGCTTCCTGACGGTGGCCGCGTTACTTAGAGAATAAGCTTTATTAACTCGTAAAGAATTGGGAATTTTCGACACTTTCGCATGGCAAGGGCAAGACACATACTTCCCCTGGGAAGCACGGCTGACAATATATCCAAGGCGTGAATCTGACCAGATGGAGCCCAGTGTTTCGTAAACCTAGCGAGTCAAACAAGAAAACTGTCAAGGACGTCAGAATACGTATAAACGTTGCTCACAAAAGCTTTATCAGTCCAACGTAAACACGGGTAATAAGGAAAATATAAATGAATAAAATTGTCGGAGAGCTACCTAGCTCATTGGGCACGTAGACAGTGTTCCAAAGAGAGGTCAGGGTCATAAGATTAGAAACTTGCAGGTTCCGTATAAAGAAATTGATGCAAAATTTACGATGGAAACTGTCTATGCCAATATTTTCTTCCACTGTATTTTTTAATTTATTTTTTACGAATAAAATTAAAAGTGACTGTTATGCCTTGTTCGAGTGCTGTAGGCACCTGAGCTAACAATGAACACTTATTTCAATAAGAAACGCGTAGCACTTAGTAGGTAGCACTATCTAATGTCTCACAATACATCGGAATCACCTACTCAGAGTGTGGCGTGTGTCGGTGTACTAAAGGCAGAAGTGTAGTCACTATTTTACGTCAAGGAGCTGTAAAGAGCAGCAGACATAAAGGCTTGGGATAGTTGGACATAAAAATAATAAAACTTTCATAAAAAAGGGACACCACCTAACATGTGACACTCTCTCCCACATGCTTTGCATTTCTTCCTTTGTACTACAGCGTCAATGGCACTACGGCGTTTTTCTTAGTAATATTGTGGTCTTAAGTGATCGCAAAGATTACTTTTATAACTTTTCCTTAAACTGTCATTTCCTTTTCCTTGCCGTCGCATCAATCTTCGTCTTCCACCACCGAAGGTAGCAACTTCATTTTGCTTGTTGCACAACAAAAGTTACATAAGGAAACGTATGTTCCAAGGGTTCTGATTTATTGCCTCTAAGTTTTCGTTGGTTTACATTCAACAGTTCGAAGATACATCTAACGCGTTGCCAATGTTATACTATGGTGTACTTTGCGAAGTCGTGTGCTATGAATTCACCCGGACATAGTTCTAATTACGTTTTCTTTTCGCGAACACGTCATAAAGTATCTGAAACCTTTGCATGCTAATAGCTTTGCTATTGACAGACCTAGTACCACATGCTTGATGTGAAACTTCGGTAGAGGTAGAAAATATGTGCTTTCTGCGCAACAATTTTATGGCATCGTGGTTATAATAATGAAAAAAAAAGGAAATGCTTACTAACGCTGAAACCAGGATTATAGGCATTGCCTTAGCGCTTACTTAGGAGCACTTTGGTAATCCAGAAAAAATAAGCAACGCGTTGCTACTGACAGCAAACATATTGCGGATACGCTTGCTTGACGAAAATTTATACTTGCATAAGAGGTGAACTGTCATGTTCATCCTAGATACATCATCTTGCTAAGCAGAAAATCCATCACATTCATTTTCGCAAGACCTACAACTTGGACTTAATTGTAGGCGCTCAGAGCGTAGAATATTTGGCTCTAGAATCACAATTTTATGTTTCATGTGGGCAGTCTTCTCTTCGCGGATGCATTTTCTTCTGTTTGTTCAACAAGCTTCAACGTTTTTGATACTGTGTGACGGATACTTTCCGAAAGCACGCTGTAACGTATGCTTGATGTATAGGTGTATGGATATACGCTAGACTGTCATTTTTCAGAAATCTTGAAATACCAGACACCACCATGCGTATATGAGAACTGCTGTCAGCCTGGGGAACTGGCATTGCACATATAATCTGTAAGTAAAATTTCTGAATCATGCACCCCTGTTTGGTTGTGCCTCTTTTCCTGTGCATGTGCTGAACAGCTTATGTTAGGTTAGTAAGCAGAACAATAAATATTGGGGCTTATTACGATTCATTTAGAAGTTTACAGGTCCTATAAACCACTCGAGGCTGAAATGTATATGTGGCATTGCAGTTGTGTACGGGGCTGCAGTGGACGCTGGTGGAATTCCACACGTTTCCTTGTTTTGCTCTTTCCTTCGCTAGTCTGCGTTGGTCGGTTAGCTTGACCACCACGTGACAATCGGAATAAGCACTTGTATCTAATAGCAAAATATAGGTTTCGTTTTGCCCATTGACAACGTCTCTTTTTACTCAGCGTCGTTTGTATTGTACACAGAATCAATTGACGCCATGCAAGGAGGTTTAAAAAATGGCTGGAGTGGAAGTTCCTGCAGTTCGCGAGTCTAGCATTTCACGCGGCACGTAGCGGCAATACACAGAAGCTGCGTACTGAGCTTCAAACCATCCAAGCGCCAGTCGTATACGGTAGGAGCACGGTACATAAAATGTTTCTGCCCGTGAAGAAAAAACAAACAGCCCAGCAGAGTTCTTTCGAGGTGAGGCACCAGCGTTCACTTGTTAACTATAAACTAATAAATTACCATTGTATCCAGTGACTTCGACTTCATGTCACTGTGTTGCCACAAGTATGTAAACAAATTTCACAGAGACGCGGTGTGCAATGTGCATTAAAACACAATGCGACCACTTCAGTAATACCGCTTGCGCTTGCGGAACCACTGGTGCCGACTAAAATAAAATGCTCTGCGTCAACTACCCGATACTCTTCTACAAAGCAACGCGAACTTCAATAACACTGCAGGAAACTCAATATTTAAGTAAGTGACAGCGGACGCGTTGCGCTCCGTGAATCCGCCATGCTGCAACTCCGCAGCGCCCTCTCATGATCATTTGAGTGGCGAATGCTTTGCCAGCAGTAGTGAAGCCATGTTTTGTCCTCCAGAGATCTCAGAAACATGCTATTTTCTAGTGGTGCCCGCTTAGACATCAAGTGGCTTTGATTTGTTAGTCTGAAGTCTATGTTAACTATAAATTAGGAGATAGTTGTCTCCAAAGAAATAATCTGCAGAGATTATTGGTGACTTATTCTCCAATAAAATTTGCCTTGAATGCGAGGCTTACTAAAGAAAACTAGGAACACAAGGATGCCCTTTAAGCACTATCTGACCGAAAAGTTTGCCATGTTAAACTCCTTGGGTGTGCGAGAGAAGCGCTTTTTTTCTCCGTCAGCGTTCGTGTTTAATTGTGTGAGTGCGGCTGTCGCTGACGCGTGCGTCCAGTGTTTCGGCGGCGTCCCTTCAGCGTCTCACCCGCATTCAGGTTCCCCGGGGTTTCGGCCGAGAAGTCGCCGACCCATGGGGCCTTTGGGGGTATGGCGTCGAGGCCAGTATGCACCCCGCCAAAAGAACATTGTTTCACGGTTACCGTTCCTGAATGCGTGGTCTCCGTCGATGAGATCATCGAGTGTTTCGAAGAGACGACCGGTAGCGAAGGGGTGTTGTTCCTGCAACACCTCGGCGCTTTCTTGGTAGTGACCAGGAAGTTCTTGGTAGGGACGAGGACAGCGGAACAAGCCACCGAGTTCATGGGGAACGGAGGTTTTGTCCTTCACAAGAAAAAAGTTCAAGTGGAAGTTGTCAGCCCACCAAGTATGTTCGTGAGTGTGTACAGGTTGCCGCCGTACGTACTTGATGACGCGGTAGTCTCTGCTTTGCAGCCTTTCGGCAAAGTACGTAGTATAACATAAGTTACTCTGCAACGACGTCAGTCTACATTTACCGGCAAACGAGTGGTGAAGATGGAAATGGCAAAGCCCACATCGAGCTTCATTTAAATCCACAGACACCGGGTTATGTGGGAGTACCGTGGCACTCGTCGCGTCTGTGCGCGTGGCCACAATGAAGGCCACATGGCCATGGCCTCTGCGACACCTCTTACGGGCGAAGCTTCTTATAGCGGCACCCGTTCGTCCCTCGTAGTCGTAGAGCGCCGGCTCTCCCCATCCGACACAACCATCTTACTACTGTGACGTAGGAGCCTGAGAGAGGAAGGCACGCGGGGGCCTTCTTCCTTCAAGGTTATTTTACACCCATCGCAACACTGCTGCATCGCATTTCATCAAGGTTTCCATTGTGAAGAAGTTCGCACATTGCCAACTAAACATGGCGCTGCTAGATATTTCTGGTGTTTCATGTTTAATGCGAAATCAAACGGATACATCGGACTGCTACGTAGATGCAACCGAGAAGTTTTAAGCGGACCCAGAAGTGCTATCTTGCAAAACCTCTATGGTTGTTCTGGTCTCAGGGTAAAGCAATCACGTATACTTTGTTAACAGTTTTAAAAATGGAAAAATGAAATTTCTTTTACAAGTATTTTTTTAATATTTGTCACGTCTGTTGAGCTGAAGTCTCGGCAGTATAAATGCAGATATGCAACAAAGTGGTTCTCAATGAGACTTTTATGCTGATGAAAACTTTTGTTGCCGTGATTTTGTTGTCTTCTGATGACATTGGATTTAGCCCACAGCTGTTCCGACACTCATCATTGGCCACATAACACTGTTTAGAAGCTTTGCGATAGATTTGAACTCTTCTGTTCAGGCTGTGCGGAGGACGTAAGGGTGGGTTCACAATGAGCACTCCGGTCGCCGAAAGTGCGCCGAATCCGATTCGGTGGTGGCCACATCTTCTGAAAGGGTGCTCTTCGTGCCAATCATTCTTGGACTTATGTTTGCGGCGTCTGCCACAGAATCGGTCACCGCGGACCTACAGGAGCGCTAGTCAAGCAATTTTGAAAAATGGTGGCCAAGCAATATTCACTTGTCATGTTTTAGTGCGCGCAACTGAATGTTGTAAAAAACGGGAGTTTAACCTACTTACTTCACCTACCTGTACCTACTTCATGTCCCTATTTCGTGTAAGAGGCGAGTGAACTTTTCGTTGCCATGACCGAGCTTGTCGTGGTCTTGCAAAGTAACACGAACCCACCAATGCCGCTGGCTTCGGCGGGTTTTTTTCTGTGCTTCGTACATTACAAGACAAACCCTTGCCAGCAAAGTAAGCAATACTGCTTCTTTTTGCTTCCTGCGTACGGGAATTGTCGAACACTAGACCACCTGACAGTCTATTGGCGTTTGTGAGCCACGACCACAACCGGGTGACAGCGCATCTATCCAGCGTTCGCCGCGTGGTAGGTGGCATATTCGGCGGCACGGGGGGCGTGCAGTGCGAATGACGCTGCGTTTCGGCGGCAAGAGAGTTTTTGGTTGCTTTAAAAAGCGGATGCTTCAGTTTGAACTATGGGTAAGCGAGCCTTTTCTAAGCCTAACGTGAGTATCAGCTGGGATGTTGCATAAGTGATGTACAAAAGCTGATGCATTTCACAAAAGAGCAGTTGATCGAAGGAAAAAGGTTGTGGAAGCCGCTATCTCTTTACAGCTTGTATTGCTTGTACTTTGACTTATCATTACCTATGGCCAAAAAACGCCAAAGAGTTTCGTCTTGAACTGCATGACTGCAGTTTTCTTATCTTTAACAACATGTGACATGCTGGAGGTGTGGTTTCAATCATGATCAGGGCACCCCTTCGAAACACTGACGCGAAAAGAACGCTAAGGGCAACCCTGATCGTCGAACAAGCCGGAAGCAGCAGGGAATTCCACCATATTATGGGCTCCTTCTGGAATACACCGAACAATTGAGGTCCCTGACCTCGGCCAGAAAGGTGACGACAGCTATTGGGTCGCCTATGTCGATCGTTTTTCGGCGTTTCTAGAGGCAGCCAACCTTCCACGAATTATTTCATAAGGACCCGCAAAGCTTGCTCGAAGCGTTCGATGGGGTCGTCATTTTCTATGACCAGAGAGATAATGATAAGCTAAAACATGTTTACTTCACCCCGAAAAGAGCCACTAGGACATTGTTCAAGAACGAGAGATCAACGTTGACTACATGGAAAATCTTTTGAAACAGGTTATGGGCTACCGTCACAAGCGTCATACACAAAGAGCCACAAGTCCGCTAAGGACGCGGGCCCACCTACGCTACAAAGTCATGAAGCTGTTGAAGGACACTATTATTCGAATTTTTCGGCACGGAGAATCCGACAGGCCTGAAGACAATAAAGATCGTTTCGTCACGTGAACAGCAAAACAACACCTCTTCGCTGCACTTATGAAGAGCCCACTAAAGGTCTAATAGAAATTTCTCTCGGAAGAGAAAATTGAAGAAACGCTGGACATTCGTTCCGTACAACCTATGTTGCCGCACTACGCCTTGCTTTTTATATGTCCAATAAGTATGCTCCGACAATGGGTGCGTGATGACGAGAACCGTAGTTCATGAAGATCTGCGGAAAATTTTCACGTTTTCCCAGCCTTAAGTAACCTCGATCTCAGAAGTGATTCTTTCCATTGATAGTCTTTCCAGAAGTGAGTGGCAGACCTTTAATTTCTCCTTTTCACATCCTTCCAGCGTTTCCCACGTAGGAATAACAATCAGTTGAATAGTTCTTGAAATGTTCTTTTTAGCCTTATATTGATTTGATGACCCGTGTGAGCAATATACATATTTCTTCAGATGAAAAGGAGCTCGTGCACTACTGCACAAGTGCAAGAGACATACCTAATCTTGTGGTCAAGGAGGCAAACGAAAGAACAACGTTTGGCGTGCCGGGGATTTATATTGTCATAAGGACCAGACTACACGGAAGCTCTACGAGGCCTATGCGATTAAGGCAACAAGTAGGTGTGTCAGCGATTAGTCGATGCGCGTTACTGACTTTGTAGTACTATCTAAAAGTTTTATTATTACTATATAGTTGATGTGGTCGTGCTATCGTTTTTTAATGAGCTCATTCTGGCTTTTCATATTCACTGTATATATTCTTTGCCTATATGTGCTCTTTCACACAATAAATTTTTAGTTGTGAGTCTGCGCACGTACTGTCCCTTACTTTGTCTTTGTTCTTAATTGCATTATCACAGTTAAATCTTTCTTGAATAATTAGGGTTAGGGTGGAGAAAAAAATGATGGGAATAAAAGAAGGACTTCACAATGTCTTCTGCACACGTCCCCCCTGGGGTGATCCAAAAGAATGTGGGGAAACTAAAATACCCACTACCAAATATTCGAGCACGTTTTTTGTGTTTTTTAGAATAACAAGTGCTTGCATTGCTTCAAGGTTTTTGTAACACTATAGGGAATAATAATAATCAACAGGGTCCAGTTTTTATGCACGTGCTTATGCAAATGACCTGTATAAGCAAGTAAGTCTGCAGTTTATAGGCACAATCTGGTATTTTGCACTTTTCTGTGTTTCTTTCGTTCTCAGTTTATACAAATTTAAGATAACATGATTAAATAGATCAGAAAAGAAATAAGAACAATTGCACTAGCTAGTTGTCTCAAGTACAATAGATAGATCCTAGAGTCGATGGGTTGATGGTGAAACTCTATTTAGTGTCCAGAGAGATGTGACTAGCACGAAGAGGGCTTTTCAACACGGCGACGAGCAGGCTCTTCTGGCCATAGAGTTTCTAAGAAATACGCTAGAGTGAACTCTGGGGCTAGTATCTATGGGAGCTGCAACGCACGGTGCTCCAGTGAGCAAGGGAATGGTGGGTAGTACACCAAATTTTCTAATGTTCACACATTCGGTTCCGTCTGGCTTCGCGTGGCTTTAGAACTGCTTCCTCACGAAACGAAAATTGGAAGTTGCTCAGCAGTTCCACTCCGCTATCTTATCTATTAAGGTTTAGCTTGTAATTTGAAATCAGCTCATGATGTTCACAGCCATCTGCGCTTTCTTTCGAAGTAATACCGAAACACAGCAGTAAAGACAGCAAGTGTCTTCTAAATTTGCAATCACGAAGACTAGGCAAATTCGTGTAACCGAAAATTACCATGGTAGCTGAATGATCGTACTGCTAGCGTCCCCTCTTTTTAGTTTTAGGAGCTCTATCACCTGACCATCACATTGTGGGCTCACTGGAAGGTCGAAAACTGATCGCATTTGCCTGTGCGTCCGACGGTGGAGCACCGCTTGGGCGAGAAGTCTTGATCGCTGCATAGTAACGAAAGTGTTCGCCGGAGCATGTGCTCTATATTGGCTATTCTTCCCCACAACGAGGTCACAAGCTGCAAGTGTAAGTACCCAGATACATTTTATGAATAAAGTGCAAATATCCACATGAATCCGTCTGTGGGAGGCTAAACGTCATTGTCTAGGCTATGTGTAGCTTTCTGCGTGGACGGGGGTTGACCCACCTGCCTTCGTAGAAGCGTTGGGCATTTATTTTTATGTGGTGCTTCGATCTCTATTGTCTTACATCGTAGGCTGTGGAAAGCCTTTGTGGGCGTGGAACGTCCGACGTCGCACCTTGTACTGGGCCAGCGCGTTGAATTTGGTGGGGCATTTTTCAGATGGGCCCTGGGAGCATGCAAAAAAAAAATGATTCAAGTACATTGAGTGCGACATAATTGCGTACAACTCGGTACAGCATTACCACTTTTCAAGCAAGAACTCAGTGTTCGTTTTTGGAGCATTCTTGGAGCATCGCACTCCTAAGATGGATTTGCGGAAAATATTGAGGAGAAGGAGGAAGAGAAGGAAAATGAAGGAAAAGTCTGTTCTCAGACCGACTGGCTACTCTGTGCGGCGGAAGGGGGAGGAGAGAGTAAGCATGACCGAAGACAAGGATTTAAAAAAGAAAAAAAAAGAAATCAAGAAAGATTAATAAGTTGCGCGAAATAAGAGGAGGCTCAAATTCACAACTAAAGTTAGAAAGTGAGCAGAAGTGCTTGAAGAGGCTGAAAGACACCCACGTGCAGTCCGGATGCGAGCGCGCCTAACATTTACCTCCCATACCCTTCCTTCAAAATGTAAAAGCGGCTCTTTCTTCTGTTTCTTTGCCTTTATCTGAGCGAAAATTCTCAACGCAGTATCCGTAAGCATGAAGTAGGAGATGCGGTAGAGTGTTTAGTAATTACAAAAAGCACACTATAGGACACAAGACGCTGCATATAGATGCTAGATTTCATGGAGAAGAAGGCTGTAGCAAGGCTGGTAAACACAGAACTTTCAATTTGAGCCAACTTTTGATAGGAAAGTAAAAGCTTCAAATTAAACCGATACATGTGCACTGACTGTGGCGAGAACATTCATCGACCGCCGAGTAATCTGATTACTGCTAAGGTCAATCGGCCGTTATTCCTGTGGCACTGCATATATCAGGCTTATCGCTGACAGTCGCGTTAGTTCCAGAATGAAAACCACTGCTCGCGCTGCGTGCTCAGTCTTATCAGAAAAGTCCAAAATAATTGATAATGCTCAACACTAGTGTGAAATGAGCGCAAGACAGTGGTTACTCGCGTACTCGTAGGAAACACGAATGACAATATATCTGATTTCACAATCTGTCCTGGCTAAATACAGCCTTGTTAACTGAAACTATATATAGGTTAACGTAAAAGTAGCGAGGCAGTCGAGGCAATTCTCAAGTTTACGCCAAACCAAGCTTAAACATTGCTCAAGCACGCTTTATTTTTTCAACTTAAGCACAGTCGACAAAGAAATTGAAAATGCGGTAAAAGGTGTCAGAGTTGTGGCTTATTCTTCACGTCAGCTTTGTCCCAGAGAGAGCACAAGGGCACGATATTAAGAAATGGAAGCTTACGTTTAGAAGAAAGCAATTGTGTATTTCTGATATAGATGGACTACCACTTCTTTTTTTTTTCAGCTGATTTCTTTTGAATTCACTTTTTTTTCGAATAAAATGCAATAGTAACTGCTGTGTGTTGTTGCCCATACTGCCGTTTTGTCGCCACCTAGGCTAACAATGAAAATATATCTCCAATAAAGAAGGTGCCAGCATGTCCACCGAGTGAATTATCGAGAGTGGGGCGAAGCATCCGCCCGTCCACTCGTTCTTGCTTCCGTCAGTTCATGCGTCCGTCTGGGTGACCGTCCGTGCGTCCATTCGCCCGTCCGTGAGCGCAACTGTTCGTGCCTCCGCACGTCCATCTGTGCGTCCGTGCCTGCGTTCGTCCATGCATCCGCCCCTGCGTTCATCCATGCGTCCATCTGCCCGTGCCGCCATCCAGGAGTCCGTCCATGCATCTGTCTGTGTGTCCATTCGTCCATCTATTCAACACTCCAAGTACCACCATCTCGCATCTTTTCATCATATATTCCACATATGCACCGCCATCCAGCGGGCATTCTAAGGACTAAACGAGAAAGAGGTGGCACACGCACACTTTCTTACGGCTTGAGATTCATGTCTACTTCCCACCGTTAACCACCTCGACTTCATGGTATATACTAGTTCACTGTATTCATGGCACTGTGGCCCAACGCTCGCTAAACCTTTCTAAAACCAAGGAGGTTATGCCCAGCGAGTATAACGTAGCAACCCTTTCTTGTCAGATAGTGCTCAATGTACATGCCAATGGCTGCTAAGGGCGAATGAGAGACAGAAAAAACTAAACGCGCACGCAGTTAACGCGCACAATTTTTTATTGTTCAACAATGCACAGAAGAAATCTCTCACCGGCACCACCTTGGAGGTCAAAATGTAAGACTGTTTACACACTATGAATACTACTACGACGACGAGGGACGAACGCGTGCTGCTATAAGAAGCTTCGCTCCTAAATGTTGAATGGCAATATACATATAGCATTATCTTATGTCTCACAATGTTCTGAAATCTCCCACTTATTTGAGGAGAGAAGTGCTTACGTTACGGAGCTATAAAACCTAGCAGGCATAGATACTTGATCTTGTTCGTATTCTATCATTAAAACAAGTTGCAGTGAAATGGAAGATCCCTTGAAAACTGTGCACACTGTTCTGTACGCTTTACACTCCTGCCTCTTTGTTCAACGCACGCCAGGTTCTTATATTGCAGTATAGGATTTCCTACGTAACGAATGGTGTCTGAGGCGTTAATTTCAGTAATTTTGGTAGTGTAAGTCATTGAAAAGGTTTTTTATCACTTTTGATGTCATATCATCTTTATCACATCATCTTTTTTTTTAATTTCAAACATTTCTTTGCGTACTGCATGCACTTCGAGCATCTATCTATCTATCTATCTATCTATCTATCTATCTATCTATCTATCTATCTATCTATCTATCTATCTATCTATCTATCTATCTATCTATCTATCTATCTATCTATCTATCTATCTATCTATCTATCTATCTATCTATCTATCTATCTATCTATCCACCTACCTCACGACTCTTTTAACTTGGTGTAAACCAAAAGTGTTATGGGAAGGTAAAACGATTTGACGAATATGAATCGCTGGTCATGGCATGAACAACGTCACAAACTATACCGTTGCGTACATAATAAAGCCCTTTCCGCAAAACGTGCCGCGCATACCCACAGACAGGGTTAATTGTACCACGAGTATGCGAGTATATGTCACATGTCATTGAGAGTTTATATCTATCGAGGAACGGTTGAACGGACGTGGGTAATTTTAACGCGTGAGCTTTAACACGCATAAGCAGCGTCAACCCGACGAAGCCGAAGTCGAACCCCAGCATCCTGCGTGGAAATCAAGTATTCTACTGTATAGGGCCTGACCTCGGAATTACTTTTCAAAATAGACCCGAAATAGACGTCAATGGCGATTTCATTGCCGACTATCCAATTTTATAAACCTTACATATGTACTGCTATACAGCCGTCAAGTCGGGTTAAGGTCCATTGTAGTGAGGCGTTATCCACTGAAGCTGACTGAAGTAGCAGTGTCCAGGGCTCCCATCCCTCGAGCACCAGCCCTTCATATCAGCTTACCGCTTATTGCGTTGCTAACATGCGTGTTGCTGTTCGCATCTTACGCAAACTTAAACAATTGGTTATATAAGCATTTGCGTCTAGTTAACGTATATATTTGCGTGCATTTTTACATATCTTTAGAGCTACATTGTAATATTTCGTTGAATAAAAAAGTTACAACACAGACACCTTCGATCAGCATGCTTCGCTTAACATCGATTCCCAAGCTACACGGGATCTGCCGAATTGCCATTGATAACTACAGGTTGTACCTTTGTTATCCTCGTAACAAAACATAGATGTTACTAAAGAAAGGAGACGCTTTAAGGACTTTCAGTTACTGCTAATTACTTTCCATTCATTTGCAGTCAAGAATTCCAATGTGCCTGTGTAATTTGTAAACAATGTCCACCGCAAGGGAACAGTGCTTAAAGTAAACTTAGGTGCCTGCCCTAAAGTCGCGCATATTATCCCGGCTGCGGCGCTTGCATTTCGATGATGGCGTAGCGGTAGAGTGCCGTGTGCTGTGCGATATCAGTGCACGTTGAATAACACTAGATGGCCGCATTAAACACCCATTTACAATTAATAACTGATTATTAACTGATTAATAACTGATTAATAACGTGATGGAGGGACGTTCTTTGTGTAGTCATCACAGGCCAATGGTTGGCCCAGGCGTATTTGAGCAGCGACGTTTTCTTTCAATGTGCGCATAACACTGACGCTTGACATTCGCCCTCCCGCAGCAGTGTTTTCGAAATATTTCGTAGGGTATGCATAGCGCATATGTCGTTTCTGCGCAAATGACCTATGGCAACGCATCTCTTGCATTGAAGAAGCGAAAAAAAAAAACGAAACGTTCACTGGTGCTGTGACCCGCATGTAAGTATTCCTTTTGGTGAGAAATACTCATGTGCAAAATTAGTAATACAAAAGAAGTAATAATAATAATAATAATAATAATATAATGATCTGCCCCGGGCAAACCATAAAGGTTGCGGCAATGTTGCTTTGATGCAAGCTTATACTTGAATAACATCATCTTGCAGTGCAATATTTTTTAAGGTCTTACCTACAATATCACCCTTTTATGAAAGCTAAATTGGAGCCAACCAATGCTTTCCTTTACATACGCTCCATCAGACGCATTTTGTGCACTTCAATTGCGTAAGCCCAGAAACCGGGCCCGGTGGTCTAGTGGCTAAGGAGCACGGCTGCTGACCATCAGGTCGTAGAATCAAATCCCGGCGGCCACGATTTCGATGCAGGCGGAAGTGCTTGAAGTTCATGTGCCTAGATTTAGGTGTAGGTCGAAAAACTCTGGCGGTCATAATTTCCGAAGCCCTGTACCACAGGGTACCTGATAATCTTCTGGTGGTTTCAGGACGTAAAAACCTAACAATTACATAAATAGCCACGAAAATTTGTTTGAATGACCACAACAAAAGGGACATGTTCCTTTAATAGACAAGAAATATTTTGCACCTGGCATCAAAGATGCCTTATTCTATAGGCACATCTTGTTTGTATCTCCACGTGACGAATTCGTAGTAGCTTTCCTACAGTATGGCTGAAATTAAGGGACATTAGCGGCGATGTCGTCCTATCCGATATACATCAGCCGACGGAGCTGTACTCAAACAATTGCTAGTTGTTTCTGTGCACTGAGAATTGATATACGTGAACCCTTTGCTATTCTACGCGGACTGTAGCAAATGACACTTTGCTGGAACAGGTTTTAGGGTGAAATAAATGTCCACTTTACTAGCGCACTTCGGAGCAGGCGTATTCATATACCTTACGTCTGAAGGGCTGAGTGGGCCTGATGAGCACTTTGAATGTACGTCGTTTATTCGGCGCAGAACTCTAACAAGTGTTTGCGAGGTGGGAAGCGTGTGCCAACTTTTAAGCCCTTTCTATCAATCCCAACGTAATTAAAACGGTGCATGATCTGATTGCCATGAAATGATTTGGGAGAGAACTGAGAGCAACAGCGCAACTAAAATGCTTGAGAGGAATAATATCTTTCAGTAGACAAAGAAGTTAATAAAAAAAGCTTTAACAAAAATAATACATAATATTCTGCGTAATAATTTGGCAAACATTCGTAGTATCGCACATTCAAATAAAAATTCATATTGAGCAAGTTCTCACCACAACTTTTTTTTGCATACCCAGTAACATTTTCTGTAGGAAAGAATGTCCATGAAGGCGCGGAAAAAAATTTTAGGGGTAAAATGTCTTTTTAATGAACAGCCCACAACAGATATCAGACTGATATCATTTACATTTGCAAATGATATTAGTTTTTAAAACAGCATTTATTTCTGATAAATTTAAATGCTGCATGGACGCTAAGTCTGCTAAATGCTGCTAAGTACAACACTTAGGGTTCCCATAGTATGAAATCTTGGATAGACCACCTCAAAACACAAATGGAGTGGTTTTACAACTGGAGGCTTGGGTTTGAAGAAAACAGACTGACGTGATAACTTTTTGGTGTCGCTATGATTTTAACAGTTCTTCTATTTAACAAGGTCATGCGCACTGGGGAATAACTTCGCTAGGTGAAATTTCAGCTGCAATTTCGCTGTGAGTTGTACAAAGTGTATAATAGCAATGTTGTGAGGATGAGTAACAGTCGCTTATCTTGGTGTTTCCGTTTTGAGAACGCACATGCCTACAAGTGCTTGTGAAGTGCATGGTCTTAGAAGAACTACAACCTCTGAAAAAAAATCATGAGGTGGGGCCATGTATTTCGAAGGGGTGGTAGATTACACTCAAAATTGACCCGCTTCCATTTCATATACGTTTCTCCGAACGATTCATGTGTATTAAAGAAAATTGATGCAATTCAGTGTCTTAAAATACGGAAGTATTTCCGTAATGTAGGAGATATATATGCTCCTCTTTTTCTTAGGAAGGTAAATGTTTGATATGTTGCAATCAGCAACAAAGGTAGGAGAACAGGAAAGTATGGAGAGATTAGTTGCCATGCGTTGCAGGCCGATTCGTTCTTCTCAACATGGAGCTCTGTTCTCCCTTTTCTACGTCAGCCTGCACACGGCAACTATACACAGTCAAAGCAGCAGTGACGTGAGTGTGGGTGCCGTGGTAACTACGGTGTAGCAGCAAAAAATGAGAACGACCAGCTACGCTGACTGCACAGGGCTGCAGGTCCCTCCTGTGGAACGCTGATATAACAAGCCGTAAGACAAGGAACACGAGAAACAAACAAAACAAAGGTTCTTAGCGTTGTGTGTCCATGTGCATCCCATCTATTCTTTCATTTAGCTTATCGTTCTCTCTTTCTCTGGTAGCCCGCTGCAACGCAAAAGTGCAATAATACTACTGCTCTAGCAATACACTGACATTCTCAGCTTCGTTTTCTTGAACGACCAATGCCCTGTATGGCGCCGCATCGATCAGAGATCGGTAGGCTTTGCCAGACACAGAAGCCAGCTGCCACGAAGCCCACGCAAGGCTTGAATAACGAGTACAGCATGGAGATAAGCTGGATAATTGATGTCTGCACCGGCCTAGAACATTATCACGCCGACTTTTCTGTCAAGCAAGGTATATTTATCTTTGTAAAGGCCATCGCGTATAGGACGCTGGACAGATACCGTTCCGTACTCGCGAGACTTCTTGCAGTAGTATGATTTAGCAAGAGCAAACTGAATATGTTGCCTGTGAGAGTCTTTCCGAAAAAAAAGAGCAAAAAGCAAAGTGATGATAACCGCAGAAAATTGGTATGAGGGGTGCCTTTATATATCAATACCAGGCAAATGGTTTTGTTTATACTACACTTTTTAAAGAAGCTAGTAAGAAGGCACCAACTACAAGCAAGTAGGTAGTAACTGTAGCACTTACTACTTTTATTGGACCATTACTAACTTTTTCCTACCTGTTTACTACCTACGTTATTACACAGTTAGCACTTGCAATGAAATAGTAACTGCAGCCATTACGGAATTTCTTTTAAACCTATTGAAAACCGGCCATTGACTATCTCATTTAAAATACACGGTAAAACTTGATGTGTCATTTATAGGAGTAATAGTCTAGACGTTTCATCTTTAAACAGAAAAATGACGCAGGAGGTACAAGGCCTATTCACATAGGTCGCAAAAGCTCGGGTGAGAAGCGGTACGGAAGCTATTGCCAACAACATCAGCATGGGTTGTTACGGGGAATGCCATTATAGCGTTTCAATTTGTGGAAGCCAAAAACAATAATAGTGAAAAACCAAGCAATATTCTAAGGCAATAGCTATGTTTCACAAATAAAATTGTTCCCCGAAACAATTATATGAAGGTGTAACTAAGAAAGAATAATAAGGGTTTTTTATTATCACGAAAAATCTTTATTAGTGCTTTCTGACCACGCCATTATTATTCAGTGCAGCCTTTGCACCGCAGGGATAGGCACACTCATAAACTTCGTCCGTGATGTCACACCCCCTGACGTGTTTTGGTGTTACGCACTTTCTTGCGTTTTCTGCTGTGCGTGGTTATCAGGTGCGTTCTGTCGTTGGTGAACTTCTTGAGTTTAGTGTCCAACGGGCAGCGGAACAATGCGGATTACATTTGACGCCAAATGCTTGCGTCGGTACATGCGGAAACGATGAGCTGTGCAAGGATGCAGTAGCAAGAAACGTATGCTTTATGACTAATGTCTTCCAGATAAGAAATGAACGTCATGGTTCAGAACACTGTGCTCGCTCGAGTTTCATTCATCAGTTCTCCTGCGGCCTAGCTTCCTTCTTGAACATGCCAAGTTATCTATTGCGCTATAACTCGCATGCCTTAAACCCACATGTAATGGTAATTTATAGGAACATAATGCAAAACATAGCTCATGTAGTTTATGCAGACTTTTTTTTGCTCGTTCCTATTGTGTGCAGTGGGTTATTTGGACGATTGGGTTATCCAAATCCAATCGTCCAAACATGGGTTATTTGGACGACTAAACATAAAATTTACAGTTTTGCCAAAAGGTCGAAGTAATGAATGCGCTAGCCACATACACATTCGAATGATCACAAGGCAAGGCTAGCAAATCGCAGTGTTATACAAAGTGAGGCTGGCAGTTGACTCATTTAGATCTGATCTCACGTAACTCTACAGAAAGGTGAGCTAAGAGAACACCACCGCTTCAGGGGTACGTATTGCACCGTTTTTTTTTTTCGTGTTCAGAGTGCAGACCCTAGAAGCTCCTGCCTGCTGTGGGGCCACATGCCGCACGCTGATCATTGCCGCGATAGCGCCGAGATCATAAGCGCCTTCCCCCCTCCCCTTGTTCGCTCACGAGACAGGTGCGCGCGGAGACGACCCCGGCAGGAAAGGCGACGCTCACTCCGCAGAAAGAGGAGGCTAGAGCATCCTTCCCCGTATATAGATACTTACATATACATATACATGAATGACGGTGCCTCTGGCGGTGGCAGCAGTGGTGACGTCAACGGCGAAAACTAGCTGACGCTGGCTATATAATTTCTATCGCAATAAAACTGAAATGCCATATTTTTGACGTGACTAGGCGTCATTTCTTTCTTTTTGAACAAAAGATCACTAAAATTGTGCTCGCTAAAAAACCTGGTGTATGTGCGAAGCAAAAACAACCACCGCCTGGTATGCGGGAAAGAACGCTGCCCAGTCACAGCGAAAACTGGAAGAGTGGCCTTTGAGATCCTTCCTAAAAACACTTTTTGAGATACTTGTACAAGCACGCCTGCAGGGTATTCACTACGCCATTATTCATCATAATTTTGTGTAGTAGGGAAGCATTTGATGATTATGATGATTATGATGCCTCCACTATGGCTCTTGCCCACTCAGGGGGATTGGCCAAGAATAGAGAATATAGAATTGACGCCCTTTCAAATGATACCTAATCCTAACCGAAGGAGGATGAAGCACACGTAAATACAGAAAGAGTGCAATATCTTTTTGCCATTTCGACCATACAGAATAATATATATCTTGAATTGAGGCTTTTCATAGGCCATCTTTCGTCATCCTTGAAGAAGCGATCCACTACACACTCGCGACAACTTATGCGCAATTTTTTTAGGCGCGAAGTTTCTTAGGGTGTGGGCCATTCCCTTCTCGGTAGTAGGCGTAGGAGAAGTTGTACGTAGCCGCCTCTAGTTTTACCAATTCCTCAATAGATGGCGTTGTGTGTGTATGCGCTCGGAAATAATATCTTTAGATGGCGTTAGTGGCTTTCGTATAGTTGACAGAAAGACAGACAGACAGACGGATGGATGGATGGAGGGGCGGATGGACGAACGCTTCACTCACTCATCATCATTCACCTCGTGGATATTCTGTGAATTCCGCTAACCCGTGGATGACGATGACGGCGAAGAATTTTCCCTGAAGCTTTTGTTGTGGGTTGGAGGATTCGACGACTCACTCGTTACTCATTCGCAGCGCGTGACGTGTGGCTGTTCCTTTGCCGTTCTAAAACGCTTTATTATACTCATATTTACATGATTCTCTTTCCGCCATCAAGCCTGCCTGAGGCCAGTTTGCTACGTAGTTTCCAGCACTGGCGTGTATCAGTGGTATGATACTGGGCTGGCATGCAGGGGACCCTGGTCCACGGTGTTTTTATTTACATAGTTTTTTTTCTTATTATGCGCCACAGTGGTTACGCACAACGGCGGTGGCAGTAGCGGACAACTGGCACAGCACGCGATCACGCGATGCTAGTTTTGATCTTATAATAGCCTTCGTTGTAATAAGCAGCACTGCTTATTGTAATAAGCAGCACTGCAGGGCTGTTGATTGCCATAATTCACCTACGGATGATGCCACGAACAACAAATGAAAGTTCCAAGAAAAGGTTTCTTTGTAAAACCAAGGCAAACTTAACCGTAGCACACTCAAACATCAATATCCAGTCATAAGTTGATATTAGATTAGCTGGCGTTGACTTGAAGCGAATTACTCACTGGCGATTTCTCTATAGCGGGAGTCCTTAGCGATTAAAGACATTTAAAAGGTTATTTGAGATCGAATTTTGCACTAGTGTCAACAAAAGGGCGTCACGTGTTTACCAACTATTGCGCCACGTCTACTTTATATTTTGTTCCAGTGGAAATGTTCTTTCCTAATAGAGATGGCGCTAAGCCCCATGAGCAACTGATCAGTTACTATTTTTGAACGTAGGGGCTTCTATGAAACATCTAAATCTTCGCTACCAGGTATTTATTGGCATAATTTGCGCACCCCTAATATTCTGCTAGCTTTTAGAGAAAAAGTATTCACTCGCGTACTTCGTGCTCCCCGACCCACCAAGCCAGCACGCCAGCGCGCACACCTTTAGACTTTTTATACATGCTTCGATGCTTACATCGATGCTTCGGCCGGGTGCGCGCCCCGCGCAGCAGATGAGCGCAGTCAAACATGCTGCGAGTGCAAAGTCCCTTCTTCCGAGGACTTTCCGCGAACTAGAGTCCCAAGAATACCGCACCCGAACACAAACCCGTTGACGGGTCGCCCGAAGTGCTCGAGCGTTTGCCTCCCCCTATCTCCCAATCTCTACCAGAGCGATTATGGCGAGAATTCACGCTCGCGTCACGGCAAGGTCGACTTTCCACATCGGAGGCTTGCGAGGGCCTGTCGCGCCGACTGTTCCCTTCGTTCTCTGCATCCGTGCTGCAACGCACTCTTGGTAGACTTCGGAAGTTTAGGTTTCGCCATCTCGCTGACGCGTTTTGGCAGTTTCCTCGCAATCAACAACAGCAATTAAATATACGGTGAAATTGACGATCTCTGCTCTAACTTTCGCCAAAGAAAACGGGAAGCGTGCCACTGCAAAGCACTTCAAGGGGACGTACTTCAACGTGACGACCGGCGCGATCGATACGCGAGAAAGCATAAGAGTGTGCGCTTGCTAATTGAAGTTTCCTGCCATTGAAGGAGGTCTTCTCAATTATGTGTGGTTGCTTAGTTCTTTCGGTATCACCGTGTCGTAAGACCTAGTTTCCCCAGCATTGTCGAAAAAGCTTCAAGAAAATAGGACGAAAATCGAACGCACTCGACGGAACCGAAGACGATGCGCTTCGAATGGATAGCGGCCGCGACGACGATTCCCTATCGAACTTCGCGATCAGTGATTTCTGCTGGACCACGTGTGACCGGATCTGACTGGCTCAAGTACGCCCTGATTCTTTCAAAATGAACAAGTGTGCTTCTTTTGTGCTCCAATTTATTTCTTACTTTTTAAATATATTTCCTGCGCATGTCAGGATTATGACAGAATATTTCGTGTGTGCTCGTGAAATTCCCACGTAATTAGCGCACCTTCTTCTCGGGGCCTAAAATAGCAAATGAAAGCACGCAAATTATGCCAGTAAATACGGTATCTACCGTGAAAGATATTCAAGGATAAAAAAAACATTTCTTTTAAATTACTCTACCGAGATATGTGAGCGTTATTCTGCTATTTTCACACGGAGAAGTAAAAGTTAATGAACTATAGGCAAGCTGTAATAGACCTGTTAAAATAAGCTGAGTAAATTACAACAGAGTAATATTGTCACGTGCTTCCTCAAGAAAGACGATGGCTTTTGTGCATGTGTCATGAATGACTATGAAATGAACGAAGAAGAACTCGCTTGCGCGTTCTATTAAAATGACGACCTGCAGAGCTATTCTGTCAGCGCTACATAAATTTATTGAGGCAACCAGAAGGATAACGCTGCTAGTGGTACTGCCAGATGTATCCAATTCTTTGTCCCCCTTCTTCATTTTTGCTGATTTGTTTTATATATTCTGGTTTATTGAATTATTCTGCGCTTTTTCACGTTTTAAAGGAACATTATTTTGTTCTCTCCTAATTGCTCTCTTTTTTTTTAGCAAGCGTTGTATAAAAAATTTTCATTATAAGGTACAGTGTGGCCAATACCCCTTGTGGGTATGAGCCAAGATCTTCTTGGCGACGAGACAGGACAAGACCTGCTTCTAGTGTCTCAATCTCTGCGGCAAGACCTCTGTTTTGACGTTGGGATAATATGGCAGTTAACCAGATAGTCACCATTAATTCGAAGGCAATCACTGTGACGTGTCTTTTTTATAAAACCGTGTTTTTGGCACGTAATACCCCGGGAACAATTATTATTTTACCCGCTGATATGTTAGGACAGTGGACCACTCAAATGCGATGGACAATGCCTAGGATTTCGGTACCCTTTCCGGGTGCTGTAGAGATAGGTTTCTTGTGTAAATGTTATAGTAAATAGATGTGACATGTCATTTTTTATAAGTATGGCTTTTTAAAAGTCGTAGGGTATACATCCTCAAACACACGTAACTAGGTAGAATGAAATAGAGAGCGAGGCTACTATATTTTTTTATAATTATTCTTGAAACACAAGGGCTCCCTTGTACGAGACATGCATGCTCGAAAGAGGGCTATAAATATTCCGCGGGTCAGTAGCTTAGTAATAAAAATTAGTAATTTTATTATGACACACCACGCAGGATTACCCAATTGAGGTGTATTGACAACAAAGTTTAATGTGGCAAAATAAACATGTCAGTATCAATTACTACTTTCTGTCTTAAAATCTTTAATATATACTGCCTATAGTTAGTAGTAGCTAGCGTAGTAACAGGTATTGGGTGCTGTCGTGAACAGAAAAGGTTACCATCATCGAAGGTTAATGTTACCACCATCGAAGTTACTACTGTACTCACTAGAAGCTTTTAACACACGTGACAAACCATTATTCCAAAACATTACTCCAAACGATTGCTCCATTACTCCAATGTTAGCAAGTACTACTACCTTTCGTGAAGAGGGTACATGAAGCTGTGAACATGCATGCACTAAGGGCGTTATAGGTTTTATGTTGTGCTCTTGCCGGAAGTGTCGTTCACGGCATCACATCATTGGCGTCTTTCAGCTGCAACGAAAACCAAAGTAATCATGTGTCATATAATCATTGCGACATATACTGCCAATGGGCTATTGGGACATCGAGGTTGAAGTACGTTAGTTTGTCTTGGTGAACATCTGGTCTAACTAACATATGTAAAGATGTTTTCAGGCCGCCACGCTATTTGATCAGCTTCTATCACCATAGTTAAGTTGCTTTTTTTAACAAGCTGCATGTTCATAATAAGAACACCAGCAGTCTCCAAGAGTTTCTGTAACCAGTACGGCCCTAAAACGTAGGCCAATTTCCTAAACTGGAAAGTAGAGTTCCCTCTGGGTGATACCGCTCGATTTATAAATGAAAACTTGAGTAGATGATTTAGGTACATGGACATAAGTTTGCTCTAAGGCGTTCATGATCTTTAAAGGCTCTTAAGGTATTTCCCTTAGTCTGATATCTCACACCTGATTAAGAACAAGATATCTAGAATTCATTTTTTAATATACAGGAATCAAAATACGCTGTACATGTCGATCCTAATACGGCACAGTACGAACTCACGAACGCAGCACTGGGGCATATCTGTCTGATCTTTGTGAGCAGAACTACCGCCATTAGAAAGCCTACTTAAAATCTCTCGCGTCGGCTTCCACTTATCAGCGTACTGTACAACACACGATCAAATAAATCACCTGCAGAATACACGCGTGAAACAACCATGCGAGAGAGAGGGTTGCTTCGTTGTGCTGGTGAAACCCCGACTAAACACAAGCAGACCATGAGCAGGCACCCTGAAACGTCTTGCTCATTAGGACTGACAATCAGGAAGTGAGGCATTAGACAACTTATCTACGTGTCAGACAAACTGCAAATTTCTAGTTAACTGTGGCAGGTATAAAATTACAATTATTCAAAAAAAGTTCTGTTGAAATTTAGGTTTCAGTTATTTGTTTTCTCCTCAATCGTCGGCGCGCGTTGATGCCAGAGGCACGGCCACCGCCTCTGGCAATACGTTTTCGACAACTTGTCATTCCAAGTTTCACGACGGATATAGTTTGACCATGCATCTTCTGCGCAAATGTAGCCGAGCTCGGAAACACGATCTTGATAAAGCGACTACAGCGCACCGCCAGTTCTACGGCCCACGCCTACCTCAGTTAACTCAGCCATTCTGTTATTTTGGCATGCCGGCCCTTTTAGTATGTGTTTGTGAACATTCGCTAATGAGGAGTAACTTTTTCACCAGCTGATAGATGCGTTCAAACTTCAAGGCCTCCAAGAGAGCTGCACTTTAGACAACATGGTTTTGGAACAAGCACCACGCGTCTTCGTCGTTTTCGTGCAAGTTTGGGGCTGTCGGAAACACCACCGTCTGCCCTTTCTAAGGCACGCCACGTAGTTCGAAATGGGACGCTGCATCAGTTACACTCTGCGACCTATTTGACTGCGGTGTTTACCCTCCCAACCGGCACGAAAGCCGCCGAATATCTGTTCGAAAAAGCAAACTGCCAAGTACTGGGAAGGTGCGTATAGACGTGTTGCCAATATCATTTTGTCGCTATGTAACATCACTTCTGCTTCAGAAGATACGAGGTAGCAAAATCTGTTAAACTGTGGCTTTTGCTTCGGCGGTTCTCATTTGTCACTTAGAGCCGAGGCACTTCGTAATGAAGGAAGAGTGCTGTTTAGAGTGTATACTGCGTGCTTAGTTTAATTCTTTCACTGCGCAAACACCTGAACTATTTTGCGTGTCGTAGTTGACGGTTCATCAGCACTTACTATTATTTTTCTGGAGGTTTTCATTTTGGTTGGTTTGTTAGGGTTATACGTTTTCGTAAACAAGTCGATTCACACACTTTCGCTTTGAGTGTTCTACAGAAAGAACTGCCATCGGGAATTGCAGTGCTTTATGAAATGGTTACCCATACGTAAGCGATGCCTTATCAGGATGAGTATAGACCTAAGCAGGTTAATTTTGGAGGTCATAGGAGAACTAGGTGAGAAAATTTTGCATGTGTGCGTCTGATATTTTACTACTTCTGAAATTGTATGAGGAAAGAAGATCTATAGCCAGGATATGAAGAATATAGGGGGCTTTTTTGGAGTACTGATTGACAAGTGGTGTGTTCAGAAAAAATGGTGACCAAATTCGATTACTTGTTACTTTACTATGAGAGAATCATAAAACCTTCCCGTGCGCCTCCCACTTGATGAGGCCGCGTCGAAAAAAATTACGCCGTGAACGATGTGTTTGGACAAAGTCTTTAACGGAATCGAGTGCTTCGTACTCAACTAAGGGAACCTATTCGGCTCTTTCTAACACACCAGCAGAAAAGCCGGGGGGTAATCGAATATTATTAGTGTGGAGATACTGAGGTTTTGCATTATATAAGCACCGAATGAAACGTGAACAGCGAAGTCTACGGCTTAATTATTAGCTATGGTACAGTGTGCGCTGCCCTGTCATCGGGAATCGCAGTGCATACTTAATTAGGCGCTTCATGACATGGTTATTCTTATGCGGGCGATGTCATACCAGGATACGTATAGACCTCAGCAGGTTAATCTTGGAGTTCATAGGAGAACTCGGCGAGAAAAGTTTGCAGGTGTGTGCTTGCTACTTTACTACTGCTGCAACCAAATGAGGCTAGCAGATCTATAGCGAAGATATGCATAATGCAGGAGACTTTTATTGGAATACTGACTGACGTGTTGAGTGTTCGGAAAAAGTGATAAACAATTTTGAGTACTTGATACTCTACTATGGGAGAGCAGAAAGCCTCCCTGTACGCCTCACATATGATGAGTCCGCGTCGACATAAAGGATGTGTTTAAACAAATTGTTTGATGGTTTCGAGTACTTCGTACTCAATTAAGGGAATGCATTCAGTCGTCCCTAATAGCCCTGTCACACGGCAAATCGAATGCCATTTACAAGGAATGAGATTAAGAGAACCTAATGTCATTTCACCTGCGCGCTGTGACACGACGAAAACAAATGTCATTTCAAAATGATGACCATGACCCTAACCCTCTGAAGCCGTGGCTTTGGAAGAAATAAACAACTACCATATCTTGCATCTAACACGTTCGTACCCTCAAAATTACGTTTGCATCTCCAAAAAATTGCTGCAAGAATCTATTCACAGCCATTTTCACAATTTTTCACCACTACGTGGCTTAATGTCAAGCCAGTCAAGCTGCAAAGCCAAGGGCTAATTGAGATTCAACATGGTGGACAACAGGACGGAGAATGAAAACACTACTGATGTTCTGGCTCCCCAAACAACACGGCGTCGGCTACGGCGTTTAGTCACCACCTGCGAGCCAAATACTAAAGCCAAGCACTGAATCGAGGAAAGACGTCTACGCCTTGCTCTTGAAAGGGAAGAAGAGTGTACTCGAGCGTGCGAGGACGCGATGTGTGTCAACTTGTTCACGATGACGGCTATTGCGATTGAGGTTCTACATACCATCCAGCAAGACGCTGGACCTTTCAACGCAACGAAAGGCTGTCGGAAGACACGCTGCCGCACATGGGTAATGTGCACTTCACGAAGTCCTTCTTTAGAAACGGTCAAAAGTGTTTGCTTAAAATGCTTCACATATGTTTTAAACATTACTTTTTCCAGGTGTATATTCATTTCAAAGAAAGAAATAGTTACGTTATTGTTTGCTCAAATTTTAAACTTCGTGATTTAAGCCGTTTTTCTTCAGACAATATAACTTGTGTTGACCTTTACATTCATCAAGGGCATCAAAAGTCATCTGTTCAAACCAAGTCAGTTGTGCCAGAAACAGCACTCAGAATAATAAAGATCTGAGCTAACTGGTGGGCATCCATTCTAAAAAAATTGGCAGACCCCACGTACAGTGGGAATCGCTGATATACGATGCACGAATGAGAAAAGATTCATAAGTCACCTTAAAAACAGCACAACGTTACGAGGTGGAGGTAAGTGATGCCGTACACGACTTTCGCATCATGACTATCCTGTTTGGATGTGTCGTTTACCTTCGTCATCTATTCACGTCACGTGATACCAAATTTAGTCTATGTGGTGCTAGCGAAACGGCCGCGAACACGCTATGGGCGCTATATGTTGTCGTGTTCCGACATGACAGGCGTGTCGTGATTATCTTGTTTGCACCAGTCATATATTTGCTCATTCATTGACGTCACGTAACACCAAATTTGGCATACGTGGAGCTAGCGAAGCGGCCGTGAGCGCATCATGAATGGCCCAATATACTCAAATGTAACGCTGACACGCGCGCACGATGGGCACAGCGACGCTGCGTTAGCAAAACACGAGCACTCTATAGTCTGACGCAAGGCACGACCGGCACGACAAGCGTCCGTCGGCGTGGCCCGACGGCAACCGGCGCAAAATGCGACATGCTGCATTTCGCGGCGATGCGTTACCCAGACAATACTGCATCTCCCTCTTTTCGTGACGGAGGGACGCCGGATGCGCTGAAACGCGCATGTGTCAAAGCAACGCAGCACGGCGCGTGCCTGCGAGTATATGGCAGGACCAGTGCCTGGCGTGGCAACGCCGGCGTGACGCGACAAAATGAACGCTGGTGCAGCACGTGCACCGTGTCACGTCGGAATGTATTGGCGCCTTGACTGTGACATGTAGTAATGTTCTTATATGATACGCATCTGATGACTATCACGTTTCCACCAGTCACATACCTTCGTCATCCATTCACGTACCGTTATAACAAATTTGATATATGTGACGCTAGCGAAACGGCCGCAAGCGCATCATGAGTGTGGCATGTAGTCATGTTGTTACATGACATGCATGTTATGATTTTCATGTTAGGGTCTGTCGCTTGTGTTCGCCGTGCAATCATGTTATACCATACCAGCTTTGCAACATGCCTTGTAAACGAAACCACCGCTAGAGCTGCAGGACCATGAAATTTAGATCATGTCATTCATGACATATATGCCATGATTTTCATGATATGACTTTTCAAATATGTTCTCCATACAGTCACGTTATGCTATACCAACTTTGGTGTCGATACCACTATCTAAACGGCCAGGAGAGCTAAAAGTCGTAGGCGGCTAGATAGATAGATAGATAGATAGATATATAGATAGATAGATAGATAGATAGATAGATAGATAGATAGATAGAATAGATAGATAGATAGATAGATAGATAGATAGATAGATAGATAGATAGATAGATAGATAGATAGATAGATAGATAGATAGATACCCTCAAAGTCACCGAAGTTTGCTAAGAAATGCTTCGCATTTAAAACAGGGCGTGGAACACGGACACAAGATGGAAGTCAAGACACCCCAAACGCCGACACGCAACTTTCTTTCACTCCAACGGCGATAAAGAAAGGCACAAGATCTTTTCTGGACAAGCCCAAGCAGTAGGTGGGCAGGTGCAGAGGAGTTTGCGTGCTTTTTTTGTTTGCCGTTTGCGCGCATCTTCAGTTTCTAATCGGCGTTTTCGGGCTCATAATTTCTACCTTCTGTCCGTGTTGCACGCCCTGTTTTTTTAGAAAGAAACGTCACTTTTATAGATTTGCCATCTTCTCAAGAACACCAATCTGATGCTCTTCCTTTTTCGCCTGCCTGCTCTTGATATTATGTGAAACGTCCGCGAGCTTCCTGTTCTTTTTTTTTTTGAAGTTTCTAGTAACTGTTTCATCAGCTTTTGTTATTCAACACGCTGCGCCAGCAAGGTGTTCTTCTGGCTTCGCTACTCTTTCTTGCGGTGCGCTTCGTAGGCTGTGGAGTAAGTGATGCCGTTATCCCGTTTTCTGGAGATGTCATGCAACATTTGGTGTAGCGGAAATGCCGTCAGCGACATCAGCAGTCGCAGGGCCGGGGGGCACGGCTGGGCTTGGGTGGTGACTGGGCTGGGCTCGGCAAAGCGGGCTTGCCACTTGAAAATTCCTCTGATGTGCCCTACATCATGATATGCACAATCTGAAAAAATAAAGATATTCTCTAACTTGATGCTTCAGTACGTTTGCGGCCTTCCATTATGTTAAACACGTGAATTGTCATTTTAGAAAACAAGTAGGTTGTTTTATATACATTATAATTAAGAGTAAAACTTAGCACTGTATACATATATACTGTGTGGTTGTGTACTCAGAACAAACTTCTGCTTGAAACTTTCACATTCCCAAGTTCTTGCCGTATGCAAGTGCACAAAAGTTAATTATCACGACAAGTGTCCTTCCATTCAGCTACCTACTGCAACTCTACAGCAAACTGCCACAATGCATACATCCTGCATATTCCATTCACTTCTTTCAGAGTCTCTCCAGTTGTGCAACTACTTTCTTCGGTTAGGCTTTTGTCGTTCGCAGGCAATGCACTGAGAAATCGTGAAGGTCCCAATAAAATTTCCAGCTGATGCCACTTTGCACCGTTGACTTCTTTGTGGGGATGTCTCTGTAATGGTAATCAGAAAGCATCAATACAAGGCATTCTTTCGTCTTTTTCTTTCGTTTGTAGTTTCACGTACAGTAACGAATGTGCTTGGTTTTTCTCGTTACTTTAGGTGAAAATAAAGATGAGCGGAGTAACTGCGGTGGCGCAGGGAAGGAGACAGCAACAATTCGTACTGCTATTTGAAGGCTAGCTGCAAGATGTTTTTGATCCGACCTCATGTATAGAAATTTGGCCGGTCCAGTTATGGTTTTGCGGTGGCGCAGATTCACAGGGAAAACGTACACGCTATGCCAGTACGGCATAGGAAATTTTCGAAGAGAAAGATTCAGATGTGAGGGTTTCAAAATGCTCTGTTATGAGCATGCTGGGGCCCCTCGCACAGGCACCGAGTGCGTCCGGCACAAACACTGAGTGCGTCCTGCACAGACACTGGGCGCGTCAAGCGTCTCTGTAGGACGGAGGAATCTAGTTTTTCTCAGAGGAAGGCTAGCAAGGAGGGCGAGAGAACAATGCTTAACGCGTATCGCGTTCATAACAACACCCAACACTGTAGTGGTGCCAGACCTTACACAAAGCACGCTGCAATCGATAGGCCCAACGCAATGCTACTCCAAACAACAAAGATCGTCTGACGCCAAAAACAACTATGGTGTTTGCGCGGTAATAATAAATGGGGCAAAACTGTACTTACCAGTACTTGTTGCCAAGGTTCTCTATCTTGGTCCTGACGACTTTCAGTGATTTGTGGATGCCTGCGGTGTGGAGCGCCTCGACTATCGCCGCGTGCACTTTGTCATTTCTTTCAGGTCTGTGCTGGTCGCGAATGTGATCCAGCGAAACTTTTATTAAAGCAAACGTCTCCATTTCCGTCCTTGTAGTGCCCCTAGGCTCCGGCTCACACATGATTAAAGCACGTGCGATTCTCGGCTGGTATACACAAGCGAACAGCACAGAGCCGGCTACCGAGGCAACTACGACAACCGTGACGACAACTGAGCGGCACTTGTAGTCCACGGCATTGAAACATGACCGCCATCTAGAGTCTGTAGACTCGCGCAATTCGTTTTCACAAACATTTGGGAGTGATTTATTGTACAAAAGTCAGCTATTCACTAAATTAATAAAATAAAGTACAAACAAACTAAATTAGCTACATATACATGAGCCGATAGTTACTTTAGTAAAATGTCCCTGGCCTCGAGGCTACTCATTCGGTCCGAAATTGAATGCAAATGAGTTTGGTGTTCGACGAAAAATGTCATTTTCATCGAATAATGTTGTATAAGCCATGTGATAGCAAACAAATCACATGTCAAACGAACGTCATTCGTTGTAAAAAGACATTATTCTTCACATGTACCAAGGCTATAACACACCAGCAGGTACGCCAACGGGGTACTCGAACTTGATTGATGTGGAGATCTATTGTATTATCTGCACTGAATGAAACGTGAACAGCGAAGTCTATGGCACAATAATTAGCTATGGCACAGAGTGCACTGCCCTGTTAATAGTTTAAGAAGATTGAAAGCGTCTCGGGTGTTTTCGTTAGTCTTTTCTTCATTTCCCTAGTAGACTCTTTATTTCAGAAATCATCATGACACTAAACCCAGGGACAACCACCCTTCAACGTACTGCGTCAGCTGTGCTTCATTCGACTGAATGATAGTAATATTCGGGGTTTTATATAGATGATTTCAAGGTCACAAGCGTTGTTCCCGAAAAATTTTCAGTCACCTAATTTACCAGTTCCTAACTTTGAAACTAAAAGCATGTTCTCAAGTTTATTTCAAGGGTAAGGAACCCCTCTCTTCAGTTTTTGAGATAAAATCAACGAGCATATAGTTCAAATGAATCTCTTATAGGCTTTATGTAGCTCAAAAGAACATTTATTTTAATATATTTTGCAAAATGAGAGAAAAAAAGTGTAGAAGTTGAGCGGGCTATTTTCTAAAGTTCTTCTTGCCCGCCGGTGCTCGGTGAAGGAAACTAAATATCAAGTGTCTCGCATATTTGACGAAGCTGCCACCTCAACATCTGCGACTCGGGGGCGGCTTTATGCTCTCCCATAGTAGAGTACCTAGTGCTCTGAATTGTCTACCTCTTTTTCTAAACACACTAAACACATGAGTAAATACTTCCAATGCCGAGGCACATTCAAGGCCTCATCATGTGCGAGGGCCAAGGGACGGCTTCATGCTCTCCCATAGCAGAGTACCTAGTACTCTGAATCGTTACCTGCTTTTTCTGAACAAACACGTGAAAACGATGATGCGAATATTACCGACGTCTTTTCGACCATCAGTAGTCTGTAACCTGCACTTACATTGCACAGTACACGGGCACCTCGCATTTCGCCTACACTATAGATACATAATAAACTCGAATATTCTGGTTCACCAAAGCTCACACCACGGTGTAAGATACAAACACATTAGGTGGGGACAATTGCGAGACGCGATCGACCAGCTATTGTAACGGCGACGCGTGTCCGTGGAATTGCCATAGAGTTACTAGACAGTTATCGGTTAACGTGATAGCGGAGGTTAAGGAAATGGCGTTACCGTGCAGCAAACGTTCGTTGAGGACAGCGTCTTATAGCTTAGTGGGATAGCGTTTACGTGGTTTGTGTGCCCCAGCTGGGATGGTGGCACCACCTATCGAATGGTTAATAAGCTGATCCACAAGGAAAAAAGAAAAGAAACAAGTGACATTGGGGCTTATCGCCCCATCACAATACTGAGTAACACTCTAAAACTCTTCAATACAGTCCTGAACCGCAGGCTACAAAATTACTGTAAAAAAACCTTAATCTTATCAGAATCGCAACATAGATTTCGCCGAAACCGACGGGCAAGTGACCACATTTTTACCCTAACCCAGGCAATAGAAATGAAAAACAGGGACAAATCTCAACTTTACTTGGCATACATACATTTACAACAAGCATATGACTCAGTGCCGCACTCACAACTGTGGGAGAAGCTAGAAAAAATTAAAATCGAGGAAGACTTCATCAAATTACTACAAGCACTATATGCAGAGTGTACAGCAGTGTACCAACTAGGCAAATTTAAATCTAGACAAGTGAAACAAAATATTGGACTCAAACAAGGGTGCCCACTGTCGCCAACGCTATTCAATATTTACATTAATAGCCTACTAGAACTAATCAATAAGGAAGGATCGGTGCTACGTCTCTTCACCATAACAACTGAGCTCCAAGAAATATACACAAAACTTTCATTCTTGGCATTCGCTGACGACATAGTATTATTGGCCGAACCCCCAGTGGACCTGCAGCACCTCCTCGACATATGTTCTCGCGTAGCCCACGGAGATTGCCTCAGATTCAACACTGACAAAACACACTGGATGGGCATAAACATTGATGACAGAGACACAACATTCACCATCAAAGGACACGCCATCGAGAGAACAGCAACATACAGATACTTAGGCATAAAATTTCAGACCAAAAGAATTACCTTGACAAACACCAAGAAATACTACTAAAACAATCCAACCGCCTAAAAGGTAGGGTGTGGACTTGTCACGGCATTCCTGCAACCCCTGCAGGGTAGGACGCATGCTTTGGAAGACCCTTGCTGTGCCCTCAATAACCTATGCAGGTGACATACTGGCGTACTCTAACCAAAACAGTGGAATCTTTGGACCACCATCAAAATGAACTGGGGCGCTAGCTACTGGGAGGCAGCTTTGCAACAGCAAACGCAGCAGTAACAGAGGGGTTAGCGTGGTAAACTTTCGAAGCACGCGAAGCAAGGTCAGAAATACAGTATGCGGGCCGGCTAAAGTTCCTACCAGAAACAAATTACAGCCAGCGCATATACCTGAACCTTCAATACAGGGGCATAAAAACACAGTGGATGAAACGACTCACTTCACTGGAAAGTAATTTCGGCCATCACCGAAGCACAGAGAGGTGGCTCACGTCGGCGGCAAAGAAACGGAGCCTCCAGTTATACCTCAAATACAAGCTGGCTCCAGACTGTGAGCCGTTTTACAGGGGCGACCGGGAAAGCGCCCATCTGTTCCAAGCCAGGACGGGGTCTCTGACCAAGCAGCAGCGGCGTTGGGAACTGTTCGACGCAGACCCGTCGTGCCGCCTATGTGGGGCCATGGAGAAAACCATCCAACATACCATAATGGACTGCCCGCGACTCGGAGCAAGGGAGCACCCCAAGCTAAGCCTGGCGGAATATATGGGTCTCTCAGACGATTCTGTCGACATCCAAGTCGACAGCCAAGCGACGCCTAAAACTCTGGGACATTTTGTGCTTGCAGGTGGACAAACACCCCGACAGAGTCCAGCGCAGCAACGACGCCACAGAACCCCTACACGACGCTGACGCCACTGGATAGACTTGGCATGACTTGGCCGAGGGCACTTTTATCTGGTGGCGAAACTGGCAATTTACTACCAGACTCTTGTTTTATTCTGAACAGTGAAGTTGAAAACGTGTGTGTGTGTGCTCGCGTGAAGTGCGTGTGGAGCACAAATTTTCGGCTGGTGACGCTGCGAGCGCCTGCCTAGTGATGTGTGTGTGCGTGTGTGTGTGTATGGGTGTGCGTTAGAGCGCACAACATTTTGTCCTGTGGCGCTGCGTGCGCCTGCCCTGTGCCAAAAGGTATTAGGACCACCTACTTACTTGCTTACTTACTTAGCTAAAGACAGTGAAAAGGAAACTAAAACGAGAAAGTTTGCCTATTCGACCGCATGAAGCATTGTTACAAGTTTATTTTACTATTCATAAAAGAAATCAATATGATCGAACCACGCATCAAACACGACAAAAATTATGTTGCCGATTTCTTTACATCAATCTTGTAGTTAGGCCTACACGCGTTCGAAATGGGAAGCTATCTCGAACATTACGCCAAATTATCCGTTATACTTGGTTGTCGAGGCTAACTGAAGCCAAGCGAAGCCACTTTAGACAGTCGTTTGCTGTGAACAAGGTGAATATTTCAACATCTGCGCCAAAATCACTTCGAAGCGGGCGTCGGCGAGCTCCACCATGTACACGTACACTACGTACACTTACGCTACCACGGTAACATTAAATCTGAAAAATACCTCGCGTACAGTAAGCGGTACGGGTAACGTACGTATCTGTGCATGCGCACTTCAACTACGGTATCACGGTACGCCCAGTACTTCGGTAAGCCCAGTA
Organism: Rhipicephalus microplus; assembly: GCF_013339725.1. Taxonomy (NCBI): domain Eukaryota; kingdom Metazoa; phylum Arthropoda; class Arachnida; order Ixodida; family Ixodidae; genus Rhipicephalus; species Rhipicephalus microplus. The sequence continues at coordinate 138,849 of NW_023611030.1, forward strand.
TACTATAACTGTATACTCTATGGGACCACTGCCAGCAGCGTGCCTGTCAGCGAGTATATAGACGCTATAGACTTGAAGACAGAAAGAGGCGTTGCTATAACAAACGGTTGGTCGCAGGAAATTTGAATTAAATGACACAGAAGCGTTGTTCGTGCCAAAGAGTAAAAATTCATTACTGTTGTCTGCAAACATGACGGGGACTTCAGTCGCGTGGAGAGCTCGACCAAGATGCCTCTCTATGGAACGCATGCGAATATTTGAAGTGGTGATCGCACGTCCTGTGAACTTCATACTGCTTGGGACGTTACGGATACGCACACAACTGGCATGCTTTTTAAAAATTTTGTATCAAGCGGTTCTTTATTTACATGCGAAGTTCTCGTGCATTCGCTGATGGTTTGTGGAGCACTCGTATTGTCAAGCTGGATCTGCGAAGCGCGCGAATGGCCTGGGGAGACGCACATTCTTACGATGGCAGGCAAAGCAGAACTTGGGTAAGACCACGTCACTAATCGTAAAAAGAGAAGCAACCACTTAGATACCTTGACCAATTTGTTGTCTTGCATTACATAGACACCGTCCGGTGTTGTGCCAAATTCCATTTTCGCGGCTCTTATGATAACTATACGGTGAAAAGTTCACAACCGTGTGTTTACCCGCTGGGAGACAAGTTTGCGGGAGACCCTGCGCATATGTTCTCGCTGATTTCGCCATCCCTACTTACCGGTCACGGAAAAACAATTGCATTATTTTATTTTGCATTGAAAAATCAGTGGACCTTTTTAAACATGCCACTAGAAACTTGCTCACAAAAAGCAGTGAATTGACAGCGTAATACGGTAAAACCAAAAAGCTCGCAACGTCTGTAACAGAGAAGCACTATTTATTGCACGTATCATTGTGTTGCATAAACATAAAACAATTGTTCGTGCAGCGAAAACTATTCATTCACATTCACGACGAAACACCTCATCTGTGAGGTGTTTGCTGAAGACTGAATTTTTTGTGCTGAGAGCACGGTACTTCCTGAAAACCACTTAAGTGCATGCTTCGATGCATTCGTGATTGGAAGAAACATTGGATAATAGTACATATTCTTGCAACGTAGTACATATTCTTGCAACCACTAACAAAGCACTTTCTTTCCATATTCACTCATTATGTGAACGGACTCTTTCAGCAGATTTCATTCATGGCTGCTCACCACATCACAAGTTAATTTCGCAAACTCGAATGATAAAATGCCACTTATTACTTCATCAAACGCCCCAAAGGTACGATAGCGGCTGAAGTGGCCGAATGACTTTTTTTTGCGAGTTAAAAACGTGACGCCTTCGGTACACTGGCGTTGGCACCAGCCTCCTCGGTTGCTATAGCAACAGTGCGTGAAAATTTTTGTCTATATTTAAGTTGCACTGGCTTGCCAATAGGTGCGTTGCCAGCAGCGGTCCGACGGACGCGCGCCTCTGTTACTTTATCTGGTCGATCGCGTTCCATAAGATGCCCAGATGTGTCCTCACCTAAAGTGTTTGTATCTCACACCATGGCATACACTAAATTGTGACCGCTGCGGCCGGGATCAAGCCTACGCCTTTCGAGCCAGTAGCCGAGCACTACACTCTAAAAAAAGAGCGAGTAAAAAGGGTGTCTTTTTGTCCCACAACAATAATCGTCATCTATATTGCGTCCATTCTTTTCGCTATCGCCCCGCGCCCGGTACATTCCAGTCACAATCGACATGCCCATTATCAGGGTTACATTGCATTCTCGATAGGAAAGTGTCCAGCGCCGAGTTTTCAAGAAAGGAAGCGCACGCAAGCCTGATGACGATTATTGATGTGGGACAAAAAGACACCCTTTTTACTCGATATTTTTTTAAGTGTAGATACACTGCTCCCACTTGGTGGACTTTATTCTGTAGACGGAGGTCTTGACCGTAAAGCCACGTGACTACAGCGTCCACATGCCTAGAGGGTGCGAGCTGGCTTTGTTGTGTCGGACGACCCGCGGGTGGCCTTGATAGCCTTGCGGACGTCTTTGAACAAAAATTGTTAATAAAGATGAAAAAATAGAGAGCTCTACATCAAAACGCCACATCCAATCAGCTAGTCCACTGCAAACCAGTAAAAAGACTTGGCTACGAGCATAGAGTTTTCTGAAATTAGCTAAAGGGGACTTAGGCACTGAGATCGTTCAGCGAGCATGGGAATGATGAGCAGTGCTAGGATTTGGCTAGTCTTCGCTCTTGCGGGTGGTGAATCGCACATGTGGCTTCGTTTATTGATGTGTTTCGGTTTTGTTTCCGAGGAAATAACGAACTTTTCTGAGGAAATAACGAGCGATGCCGGTACAGCTTATACGTTTCCGTGACGATGTCATCGATGAGTGTTGCCGTGGTGATAGCAGAAGTGACACCTTGCGCTTCGTCTGGCGATCCGGTACGGAGGTTTTTGAATAGAGTGGACGAGTAGGCTGGCAGGTAAAGAGGGCGCGCTTGCGAAGTGCGCACCCTCGACCTTCTCAGGCAGCCGTCAGAAGGCACCATGTTTGACACGCACTCCCATGGTCCTCGAGATTTTGATCGGCAGTTAGATTACTGCACTGTACAGTTCGCGTACCCAAAATGTTCAGCGCAAAAAAGCGTGCCAAAATGAAGGAATTATAAGCAATTAAATATACAAAATTTAAAAGCAGTTATATCGTATGTATCGAAGGCATTTAAATTAATAACCTCATTACTTACCAAGTTTTACAGATCTTCACTAATGTTCTTTTCCCACCTGCCACGTAGGTCTAGTGGCTGAGGCACTCGGCTGCTAAACTGGATGTCGCGCGATGTAATCCAGGCCATGGTGGCCGCATTTTCGATGCAGGCGAAATTGCTTGAGGCCCCGAAAAACATGCAGCTGAGCGAGTTGGCTCACACCTCAAGGTAAACTTGTGTGCGGAAATATCGGGGTTGCGCACGCCACTTTACTTCGCTTGAGGTCCGTGGGCTAACCCCAGGTGGTAGAAATTTCCGAAACCCTCCACTACAAGCTCTTTTAAAATCATACCGTGGTTTTAAGTCATTAAAGCACAATCATTACTATTGCTACAGGCAGCATCGACGGCCCTGAATTCACCGTTAACAATGAAATGCCGCAGCGCGAAACGACAAGTCACTTCGATAAAATATCAGTTGACCATATCAGAGATAGCTTACCAACGACAAGCTGCCGAATGACAGAGCGTCAATTATTGGGGAACGGGGAAATCAAATATGCATGTTGCTGGTGCAGTGTCGCTCTCCTGTGCGATCGCCAGCCATGGTTGTCACACGTACGATGTGAAATCTGTACATTTTAAAATCTGTTATGACGAAGAGTGGGACTTTCTGTGCGTATTGGTCATGAAGATGAATTTAGTCGCTTTGTGGCAGTTCATCGATGTATATGTATGTCACATGGTGCATTCAGGTTCTCTATGTGTGTGGGTAGCTTCTTACCATTTTTCTATTACAAGGGAAGAAGAACGCAGTTTTCTGTGGAGAATGCGAGAAAGCTGGGCTGCCAAGTGCACTAAATAATTAAATGGACAAATAAACAAATTCAGAAAAACGGAAGTCCACGACCTCCATCTATTTCTTTCGAACTATAGATATCTCGTTACATTGTTCGGGAACTAAAGCAAACAACAAAACTCAGTGCATAAGTCATACTGAAGGCCAAATAATCTACCCAAGCAGTCAGCCGAACCTTTAATTTGTGGGGACAGGCGAGCTGTCACCGGAGCCTTTAACCGTGAAGCCGGCTTCTATATCATCTTTATCATGTCGAGGACCTGCGTCTTCCATCCTATGAACGCCTGCCAACTCATTGTGATCCGCGCTTCTAGTTTAGCCTCTGTGGTGTCCTCACTTCTGTATTTTCCCGCCACCCTAGCTGCCTTGCGTATGTTTTCGTCAGAGAAGTGAATGAAGTGACTGGCGCTGAAGATAAAACGCGAGGTTGCAACATGGATGGCACCTCTCAGAGTGCGCAGTCTTTGCAGGCCACTTTCTAGTTTTCTCAATGCACGTGCACGAGTTGTATGTACTTGAATAATGTTACAGGTGGTTTCTGTAATACTTAGCAGTATTGAAATACTTCAGAATTTCGGTAAGCTTCGACTTCCCTTTAGTACTGGTGTTCCTATAGTTCATACTCATACATGTATTCATGAGCAGATATACGAAGAACGAAGCGGAAATAAGTAGGAGGCATGCCGCTTGCGACTTTTTCGAGAGATAAAATGAAGTATAAGCTTGAAAAAACGTGTTCAAACACACGGAGTAATACAATAAAAGTTGAATAGTGGTAGTACGCGTTCAGCGGTGAGCCTATGAACAATCTACGCGAGAAATGGCACAGGTGAAACGACTAAGTTAAAAAGATAATGACATCGTATGGATGGCGCTTATGAGCGATAGCGAGTATATAGCCACAACAGCCCTCATTGGCGCGTCGGTCTTTGCCACATATCAATGCTTCAAATCACTTCCCCCAAAAAAACGAGCCCTTCTGTTTGACCTGACTGATCAATACCTCACTTTGGCTGATCGTGACAAACGACCAACTCGTGTTAGGATGGGTGGGTCATTATCGACATGATCAGTTTAGAAGCAGCGATAGCGTTGGTCCATCGATGGTTGAACTGGCTCAACAATATAGTTGACCGCAGAGGCCTGACGTAGGACGCGGTAGGGACTTTGTTTTAGCAGTATCTTTGTAGAAATGCCCAGGATCAGGTGAGGGAACGCGAAGCCCAAACAACGTTCTAGGCGAATGTGACTGGGGAGTTAGGTTTTCGTTGCAACAGCCCTTCCGACATGCGTGATCTTCTCTGGTTAATCAAGAAACATGCAATTTGCCTGCATTACGCGAGATTCCGAGACGACATTTCATCTGATAAGCGTGGACGTGTATAAACATATCATAGCCCTACCCCCGTGTCATCCGCGCCGTGATCGCCATCCACAAGCGTTGAGGCAAACACGGAAGAATATGAAATCGTGGCGAGTCACGGCTTGGCGACCCATTTTCGGTTCGAACCTTTTCTGAGAAGTGATTCTGAAATCAATGCAGAACCGGGAAGTGATGAGGCAGCTCGAGATGCACGCTGGGTGGTGAAACATATGAACGCTGTGTGCGTGTTACTCGATCGCCACACGTAGTTTGCGATGACCGTAGCTCAAATCACCGGAAGCGGCACAACGAAAACGCAGTGTTAACACGAACGCACTGCACGAACCAAGCAAAACAAAGCGAGGGAAGCCGTTTCTAGGCTGCGAGTCGTCTCCGCCAGACGCAGACACCACGTCATAGCTATAACTGCCAACGTCACCGCTGCTTGCTCATCGTTACTCGAGGCTGGCCTAGCTATAGCAGCTTGCTGAACGCGTCCAAATATTGTCGATGTCGCATGGCTGTGAACGTGCCGATGAGCCTCTGATGCTCTCCTAGCTCGACATAGAATGACGTCTACTTAACGGACGCGATTCATACTTCGCTAAAGAAACTCATGCATACGAAGCAGTTGAATACATATATTTTTCTAAATATTAGGGAATGCTATGTTCGATTGTACGCCACATCTCGTCTTTTAAAATTGGTGTCACTGCTCCTTTGTGTTGCGGCAGTTAGGCTGGAAAGGACAGTGCAGTGTACAATTCATTGTCATGGAAGCTGATTGAATGTTCTCGTATATATTGTGCACAATGCTATTTTTTTAATTTGGCACACATACAGAGTGTTTTGCCGCAAAGATTACCATGCATATCAGAGAAACAGTAGGTACACAAAAAGAGTTCAAGCAGCATAATGAACTAACGGGGTTACGTTCTTTTGTGGTCGCAGCACAAAGCAATCCGCATTTAGTGAGAATAACAATGGGAAAAAAGAGAGAGAAACGAGAAAAAAGGAAGGCAGGGAAACAATGGGAAGTGAAACATTTTTATGTTTATTCAAACAGATAGCCACGAGTTTTCGTACAATTAGCACGCATTCGCATACCAACATTTTTTACACAGGACACACCACACCTTTGGAACAAAATGAAGAACCGTTAGAGCGGAACTGATTCATACCACAAAAGCATTCACACTTCCGGTTGAAACTTCGAGCTGCTCGGAAATGTGCTACGAAACGGCTATTGTCCATTTAAATGGAAGATAATGGTGGTTCTGTACGCTATTATAATAGAGCTTTCTTTAAACCATACAGTTTCCTAATATACACTGGAGGGAACTCCGGTGCCAGTGTTTAAGGGAGCTACAACGCACGGCGCTTCAGTGAGCATGGGAATGATGGGTAGTACATAGATTCATCTAATCTTCGTAATTCTGGCCTGGTTCTGGCTCCGTGTGTGTTCGTGCGGCCTACAGCCTTTTTCTCACGAAACAAAAATCAAGAAATGTTAAGCGATTTTGCTTCACCACCTTATTTTTATAGGCTTACTATTGCGAATTGGCAACCAAAATTGAAAAGTATTTGTTCTTTTTTTCACAATGAAACCCAAACCAGCAATCAACGAAGCCATAAGTGCGATTTTCCACCCGCAAGTACGAAAACTTGGCAGATCTGTGCATACCCATAATTCCCATGGTCGCTGAACGATCGCAGCGCCAGAGTCCCCTCGAGTCCCTTCCTAGTCAAACTGTATTGTTGAAACCTCATATTATGTAAAACTTTGATCCTCTCTCTGAAGAGAACCCTGATGGGATGGGAAGCAGAAGCTTTCTGCACGGGTGGCGTCACGGGTTGAACGGGGCTAACACGGGTGCTGCGAAGAGCGCTGGAAGATTTGTTTGAAGCGATGACTGGTGTGGCTCTTGTAGGTAATAGGTACAAACATGTTTCAACGCGTATGTTTGGCGCGCGTGTGGGGTTTCTTGCACGTTAACAAACGAGTCGGTGGTTGTGGCAGGTGTTGCGGGCGAACGGACAAGGCGGTAGCTGCAGTAGAGTGTACTCGAAGGGGTCAGTGGAATGAAAGAGGCGGCCGCGCCGTATCTCGACTGATTCTCCGGCGGGTGACAGTAGCGGCGGTGCTTTAGTCCCATGGTACTGAAGATGTCAGGAGCGCCTGCATTGGGAGCGCGCGCGCCGTAGCCTGCGAAAGCGTGTACTTGCTCGTTTTTAGCGCGTTTAATGCGTTTCTGAGCCTTTATCAGTGCAGGCACGTCTACTAAGCACCACGGTGCACGAGTGAATATGCAGGCATGCTGAAATCGTGTCGAGACATTCACTGTTTCAAGAACCTGCTGACCCACACACAAAAAAAGTCAATCGTGATTCGCCCGGATCCGCCTAGCTTCTCACTACAGCTCATTGAGCGGCGCTACATTATAAGTGGCAACTGGCTAACTACAAAGAGAGGAGAAGTATCAAAACCGCTATTAAATCGTACGCTAATTTTGTCGGCAGTCTCTACGATATTCACAGCAAGGTGTTAATCATATAGGCCCGCATGCCTTTTACTGTTTGACGAGAAACCCGAGTATAAGTAACACTGTCACAACATTTATATTGGTGACGATTCAGTTTTATCATGCCAGTTTTGCGGAAGGTAATAATTATTGCTTTGAGAAAGGCTCAGTACATATCAAAGTATTACAAACAACACACAAGCATAATGAATGTGGCAATTGTATATATATTCAGCCTGTTAATCTGCGTAAATCCATTGTAACCAGTTCTCATTTTGTATCGACAGCTTAAATTGTGCTGCTTTCGAAATAGTTTATGGGCGTAACGCCACTGCAGGCCAGAAAATTTATGACTATTTTGTGTTATAAGCGTAGTTCTATAATTAAGTGTCAAAAGTGCAGACAGGCAGTGGTGAATCTTGTTTTGGGAAATTAAACTTGTATGTACACAGTAAACACACACACACACACACACACACACACACACACACACACACACACACACACACACACACACACACACACACACACACACACATATATATATATATATATATATATATATATATATATATATATATATATATATATATATATATATATATGGGAAACACGTGTATACTTAGGGCTCGTTTTTTTGTGTTTTTACACAATAATAATGAGATCTGACAGACAATAATGCCAAGGAAGGTATAGGGGAAGTTATTAGGCCAATCGTAATGTAAACGATAAGAAAGAAAAGTGGTTGAAAAGATAACGTGCCGTGGGCAGGATCCGAACCTGCGACCTTCAAATAACGCGTTCAATGCTCTACCACTGAGCTACCACGACAGCTATCCCCCCCAGCCACCTTATTGGGTATCTATGTCAATTTGAACGTGGGAGTGTCAGTCAGCGCCACTAGTAGCCATGGTGACGACACACACTCTTTATAAGCCTGTTTGGCTTGACGTAGCACGTGAACTTATTACTATCTGGCAGCTGACTAATAGTCCCTCGTATACAACCTAAATGCACAAAGTCTGCCGGTACAAGACCCTCGTTAATGAATAAGGGAAACACGTGTACACTTAGGGGCTCGTTTTTCGTGTTTTTACACAATATGAATGAGATCTAACAGACAATTATGCCAAGGAAGGTATAGGAGAAGTTATTAGGCCAATCGTAATGTAAATGATAAGAAAGCAAAGTGGGTGAAAAGATGACTTGCCGTGGGCAGGATCCGAGTGTGGCCTTCATCAGGCCGTGGGATCCTGCCCACGGCAAGTTATCTTTGCACCCATTTTTCTTTCTTATCATTTACATTACGATTGGCCTATACCTTCCCCTATATATTATATATAATATATATATATATATATATATATATATATATATATATTGTCACGAGCAAAAATAAGACCTGCAGCCAGGAGTTCACCCGAACCAGAGCAACAAAAATTGCCCGCAGCTTCCCTCGGGGAACACTGAGGAGGATGCGGAGCATATAATTGGTTAACGGGGTGTTAAGTGCGACTTACTTGGGTCGATGGCTAAATTGGTTAACGTGGTTGTGAAATGGGGTGGTTAATTGCGACTTACTTGGGTCGATGGCTAAATTGGTTAACGTGGTTGTAGGAGGGGGTGTT